>JANHGL010011274.1:0-48219 GCA_024611195.1 Ceyx melanurus | reverse complement strand
TATATATACACAGCTGTACAAGTTCCACCTTTCTTATTAGTTAGTGTTCTGTGTATGGATTTGCATACACTGAAGTGATCAATACTTAAATGTATAATTTTTTTGTCCCACATTTCTGTCTTTGAGAAGTAGGAAGACAACACTGCAATGTGTGTTTGCAGACACAGGAGCTCCCAACAGAGGAACAGGGGGCAGCTCTCACTGAAATGAGTGAATCTCCCAACACTTCAGTGCCTTGAAAAAACCAATCCACACTAATCAAATGGAATAAATAATCCTCATTGTGAAAATTTGGTAGGCATCCACCATAGCTGTATCCTTTTGGCTGTGAAGGAAGATGTCTGAGCTTCCATAGCTGTGCACCAGCATGGCCCAGTTTGATTCAGTTGTGTGATAGGTCTCAGTCTGTGGCACTGGGCAAGCTGGCCTCACACCTACCCGGGTTTCCCCACGTGTAGTGTTTTCCTGTATTGCTAAGGAACCACAACTGTGCAGCACTCCTCCAGCATGTCAGATCACAGTGATACAGACCCTTCAGCTCTTGGTTCCCTGCTGAGCTGAGAGGAACAAGGTCCTGGATTTCTGTTCAGCTCTTGGTTCCCTGCTGAGCTGAGAGGAACAAGGTACTGGATTTCTGTTCCTTGGTGGCTACGTTGCCTCCTTGAAGTGCTGAGCTTCAAAGCAGCAGCTGTGAGAACTCAGCAGTGGTGTTGTTGCTGTAGCTGGTGGTTGGTAGACACTTCCCATGGCATGAGTGCTGGCCAGCTGAGATGTGGATGCACACAGGGACTGGGGGGTTTTTATCAATTATCTTTCTGATTTCTTGGCTGCCAATATCTGGGAACCATTTTGGATGCTGCACACACATTTGGCAGCACTGAGATGCACATCTTAAGGCTTAGAGCATAAAGCTGGTTATTCTTTGATGCTAATCAGACAGGTGTTCTGGAAATTCTGTTTCAGAGTTTATCCTGCTGTTGCTGGTGTTTGTAGTGCAGGTGGTGGGGGTTTGTGGCACACAGAGACTGCACGTGAACTGCTCTGGCAGGCTGTTGGAGGAGGAGCAGGAGTTGGGAGCTTTGGTAAGAACTGTCAGCAGAGGTGGTGTAGGAAGCTAGAGGATGACCAGCCTGGAACTGAACACCATTGGCAACAGGCAGCAGGGATCTGGCATTAGGTTCTGATTGGAAAGTAACTCTAAATAAATAAGAAAGCAAACATTAACAGATTATTGAGTTACTTTCATTTTTTAATGAGAAAATGATGAAAAATGAAAAGCTTTAATTTATTTATTTATTTGTTTTTCCCAAATGAGGTAGGACAAGAAAAAGAAAAAAAGTTAAATTATTAACAATGAAAAAAAAATTAAAGAGAAGCATGTCTTGAAGGCAGGAAATCTGAACTGACATTGAGAGTTCTGAATTAGCACAGTCATGGTCTGCTGTCACATTTGAGTAAAACTTTGTACTTTTACTATAATAATGTAAGACACAATCTGTGACTGGCTTTAAAAGCCTTGGAAATTTTATTGAGATTCTTTGGATAGCAGACACAAAATATCTTGTACTTGATATAAAGATCTCAAAATGGCATGTAATTTGTGGAATGTTTTTGGCTGAATAGAATATATCTTTTTGTGATTATTAATTTTTTTAAGGCCTTGGCTTAATTTTAAGAACAATATCCATTTCACTCTGTCCTACCAATAAGACCATGCTTCAAGAAAAAAAAAAATAAATAAAGTCCTTGTTGCAAAATCTGAGAATTGACAAATATTTTCTTCTTGACCTGACTTTCCTGACAAATGTGTCAGTCATTGTGTTGTGTCTTCTCCAAAGAAGAAGTTAAAAAAGCCAGAGACACAAAGAGGAAAGGGATCACAGTTTCTCAATTTTATTTTCTTTCCTGAAAAGTATTCTCTTTGGCCAGACAGTAATTGTAGTTTCTAATGACACAAACTTGAAGGGAAACAGAAGACGACTACAAACAGGTTTATGGGCCTATCAGCAGGAATATGTGGCTACAAATTGCTGAGTAAATGAAACAGCCTGTTGTTTCCTAAACCTGAGTTTCAGAGTCTTCTGCCAAAGTATTTGAGGAGGAGCTAGAGCACCAGGCGGTGTAAAGGATACCTGCTGGGTCCTAATTGGTGCCCACTGTTGTTAATGGCTTCCTGTGGCTGAATGTTTACTTGTCATTTGTTTTGTGCTTTGTTTCCCAGCTACTGGAAGAGGGAAAAAAAAAAAAAATACTGACCAAAACTTTATTTTACTTTCAAGTGGACATCCCTGGATATCAAGTGCTGTGCTGCAAATTGTCTCACAATGCTAAGTGCCTCAAGTCTATTCCTCAGCCCTGTAATTATCTGGTGTGCTTCAGAAGTTACATTTGCTTTGGATGCTGTTTTTAAATTTGGAAATGTATCTGATTTCTTACAGTATTTATTAATTATGTAACTGAGAAAATGAGGCACTTTAAATGTCTGGGGCTTTATCTACTGCATGTCTTTGCATGCTTAAACATTTTAAAAATAGCTCAGTCTATTAATTATGTTTAAAAATATCAGTCTATTTTTAAACATCTGTTCTCCCAAACTGATCATTTTTTCCTATAAATCTCAGTTTTTGTTGGATGCCTGTGAGAAGTGTGATGAGGAAGACTGAACTCAGAACTTCACTACAAAAGAATTGCTGCATGTGACAGACACTGAGTGGTTTAGTACTTTGCTGTTTTGGTTTGATTTGGTTTGTTTTGTTTCTGTTTTAATCCAAATGGGCTACAAAAAAACTCTCCAGGTCAATGTTTCAGATTCCTTGCTTGCTCTGTCCTTGTTTTCCCTAACAAGCCAGCCTGTTAGTGCCCACTACAGTGTGAATACCTCCCTGCTGAGAAAAAGGGGTGAAAACACTATTTTTAACTAGGCCACTGAATAGTTTGTGGTGACTAACCATGTCCACACATCGCTGATTAAGAAAGAATTAGAACTAGTAAAAACATCCTAATCCCATAATCTTAAATAATGTGCTTCTCTTACAATGGGTGTGGATTTGTTGGGGTTTTTTTTGAGTGGTGTCAAGAGAGATTTAATCCTAGAGAGCAACACAGACTTCTGAGTAAAAGTACCTCTCAATTTAACAACTCATTCTTACTCTGCATACCTGTGTTTGAAGATGAACTCTCAGATATTTGCCCTCTGTTCAGAGAGGTGTTCACCTTGTACAGAAAGAAAATAAAAGTGAAAGAGCTGAATCAGTGGTGAGGCTGTGCTTGAGAGCCACTTCTACAGCAGCATTACATGAGATTTCAGTCAGTGTTTGAGATGCTCTCAAGCTAGACAATGTGGGACAAGGTTTCAATGAAATAATGAGCATGTTGTCTGGGAACATAAATCTAATTATTTTATTATCATTGACATTGATTTCAGCTCTGCTTCACACATATATCACTGCCATGTGCATTTGGCTTGTACACCTTGCAGATGCTCTGTCCACAGAGTATCATCTCCTGTTGTTTTGTGGTTAGCACTCCAGATAACACCCTCTAGAGCTCTTCTTTATCAGGTACCACATCTAGAGGATTCTAAGAGCTAGAAGATATTTTACCAAATATAGAAGATTGGGACTTAGATTGAATATCTGGAACTCAATATCTATGCTTAACTGTGTGGTAGAGAGAGTGAAGGAAGATGGGTCTAAAATTGTTCCTGACAGGCAGCTAGGCAGATCTCCACTTTGCAAGTTGATCTCAGGGAAAACCCAATCTAACTAACATGGGAGCCCTTTGCAGTTATTCCTGAAGGTTTGTGATCTGTAAAAAAAAAAAAAAAAAAAAAAAGGGGCATCTAAGCTGCTTCTCTCTGAGTAGGATGGTGATAAAAAAAAAAAAAAAAGAAAAAAAGAGTGAGGCATAGACAGATTTAACATACCTTCAAAAATAAAGTAGTGTATTTTAGGGTATCCTCCTCAATCCTAAGTATATTTCTAACACATCTCCTGGCATTTAGACAAGGTATTAATTAATTTTTAAAAATTGTTTTGTTGTTATTGAGTATTAAATAATCTAGTAATTTTTTTTTATCTTCTCTATCTCAGGTTAGAGGACTACAGAATAAACTAATTAAGTATGGAGCCTTAACCAAGAGGACTGTGAAAACTTTCAGATGCTGATTCCACAGGGCTGTTGCAGTTCACAGCTCAAAGAAAAATCTGAGGATACAAAATCAAAAAGTTGGATTTCTTACACATTTGGTCATATCTGAGTTTACCTAAACTGATTGCAAAATATGGCAGTAACCAGGCAGAAAGGAAAGAAGCCAGACCTTTAAGTAAGTGCTGTATAGGGGTGTATATTTTATTCAAATTAATGCAATGCTGCTGTGGTCATTTGTGTCACCTGAGGATCAAGCCCAGGGTGTTATTCCTTCAGATTAATTCATGGTTATTGTACTTTTTTATGCTTGTTAAAAAAAAAAAATAATATATATCCCAGCTCTAGGAAAAGGAAAACTTAAGTACATTAGATATAAAAGTCCAAAATCTGAAGTTATATTTTTTAAATTATTTTTGTAAAAAAGTCTGTATGCTAGAGTATGTAGAAAGTCAGTTTAAATTTGCTTAACATGCTTATTGATCAGGTGTTTTTAGTGATTGAGTGTAATATAACATTTAACTGATTATTCAAGTATACTAATCTTTGGGTTAGGAAGAAAAAAGCCTTGACTATTGGTTGTGATAATTTTTATATATCACTTGCTCATTTTTATCCTCTTAAAAGTAATTGAAATACAAAGATTCTGTTTTCAGTCATTGTAACCTTGCTCCTCTCTTAACTTTTCCCTATTTATTTCACATCTTTATGTTGCTTTGTACCCTAATGTTTACCAGCATCCTGCAAATATTTACTTGGTTGAGTACAGTTGTTCCATTAATCTAAAGTTGCCTGTTAAATCAAGGCTGCCAGATCTATGGCTTAAGGGAAAAGGTTGTTAGTTGATTAATACTAACATCTTGATTTCTATAGAGGTGTCTCCATCTCCATGAGTAGATCTGGAGCATAGATTACTCTGCACTTAAATTCTGCTCATAGTATAAATATCTTGTCTTACACAAATCTGAGTACTATGATATCAATTCTTTTTAAATATAGATAAATGTTAGTCCAGAAAATTAATACATATGTATTGGAAAGCTGTTTAAATTAAACCATGTTTTATTCCTTTCACAAGTCCATGGTAAAATTTGGATTATGCTTTTAATTTGACTTGACAGTGATTGCTTCCAAAAGTTCACCTTACAATGCTTTTATAAGAACCAGCATGGAGTTGCCAGTCATGGTTTCTCTAAGACAAAGATGTGGGCAGATTAAAAGAGGTAAGCAATTTATGTTATAGTTAAATATATATAAAAACACTTGTGTTTTCAAATAGTTCTACTCAGACTGCAATTATATAATCCAAAGTAATTTCTCCTTGTTTCTAAGATGTGCTAGGTATGGGAGAATAGTGGAAGCAGCTACTGTGAGCTGGTCTGCTCTGGCAGGAGGTCTATTGCCTCAGTCCTTGCCAAGAACCTGCCTTCATGCTTCAAATTCTCATACAGACAACATGCTTTTGCTGATAGGTATTCCCTGAAAAGAGTGAATTCTTTCAGTAGAACAGCATTTTCCTGTAAAGATGTGTCTTCACAACCATTTTGCTAGACTAATTGTACTCAGTGATGATGGAATTGCTCCCTGCCTTCCCTGCAGTATTCTTAAGTCCTACAGCTGCCTGGCAAGGCAGGAATTGTGGACTAGCTATAGGAATGTGCTCATCAGGCTTCCTAGTTCTTGGTAGCTTCATGATGGTGAAGAATATGAATTAACACCCTTGTCTTTTTCTTGGTGGGCTTGGGATGATCCTTGCATTTTCCTCTAAATTTGAGAATGAACTTGTCTACCTGCTTACCATGGGAATAACACTAGTATATAGTGGAAATGGACTGTAGGAAATTAGAGGAGAGAAATGCTAGTTTTTCAGACAGCATTTTCAGAGTAGGGAATCCCTGTCAGATTCAGGAACCTGCTGCTGATGGGAGAAAAGAGAGCTGAATAGCCTTGGTGAAGGTATCCAAATTTTTGATGCTCCACACAAAAACTAAGTAGCACAGAGGCAGAAAGAGTGCTTGAGGGTGTATAAAGAGGAATGCCAAAGACATAAGAGGGTACAAATGCTTAGAAGAAATGTTATTGATGTTTTGCCCGATCTTCTTCCTTGAACACCTTCCAGCTCATTATTTCAAGGTGTCCTGTGCAAAGGTGCTGTAGACTGAAAATGCAATGTTTTGAGGATAGTGATGAAGATTCCTGGAAGAGACTGAATAGCACTCTCAGTTCTAATTATATTAATTGAGGAGTTTGATTCTACTGTCTGATAACTGCTTTGGTAAAAACAAAAAACAAAACACACCCAAAAAAATACCCCCAAAACCATCTCTTTTAAAATAAGCTGGCAATGAAAACCGCTTGGCTGAAACAGCAGCAGGCTCTGAAGGAAAATAAAAGTATCTCCCATTTTTACTTCAGGCCTCTTCTCACCTCCTCCTCTCAAACTACTCAGTTGATTCCCTCTTTGTGTACAGTTCCCCAGCTGTGCCCTGTGAGATGAGCTGGGGTGGGCTGCGTTCCTCACACCTCTCTGCAATGCACACATCACTCTCCCAATCTGCCAGACTTAGCAGTATTTCTTGGCCTAGACTGTCAGGTTGCTGAGGACAACTGAGGGTTTAATTTGCAGTTTGCATTCTTTTCCGAAGTACTACATGCTCTGGAGAGAAGTCAAAAATGGTCTTGTGATTATGAACTCAATGGTTCCATCTATCTTTTAATTTATTAAAGTCAGTTCTGTCCAAAAAGTATTTCACATGTTGGGTACACTAAGCTCATTTATATTGCAAAAATAACATCCTGTTTCTAGAGGAATGAGAAATGTGCTGAGCCTCAGCCTCTTCCTGTCAAATTGAATATTCTAATCTTAAATTCAGATTTTTTTTAATTGCACATAGATATACCTGTGGTCTTTTTATGCCCAAATTTACCTGCTTGGAGCATATAATTTGCTGTATAAATTGATGCTTTCTGTCTAAGTTGGGTACAAGGTTTCATACTAGAATTTTATATTTATTGTGTTTTCCAAATTTAGAACCTAAATTATATCCTAGACAATAAAACAGCTTGAAAGACAAGGAAAATTGTATGTTAATACAAGTGAAAGAAGTAGTTGTGTAAATGAAACTGAGGAATAGTATATCTTGTGTAAGGGCAGTTTACGGTAAGAGAATAGGAGATTTTGATTTTATTTGTCATTCTGACACCCCCCCACCCCTTTATTTTTCCTCCTGATTGCAGTGATGGAACAGGAAAATGAAGTTAATTTTCTTTCAGATATGGTTATTTGGCTTGAAAAGGAAAAAAAAAAACAAACTGGAGACTGTTTTGATATGGAACTTTATCTTTTGGTTTAATTTTAACATAGCTTTCTAGGTCTTCTTAACATGAGGCAGGTATTCCTAAGTTATATTTCTTTTTATTTTCCAGTGTGATACAGATTTTTTTTTTGCCCTCTTCTGAGAACCTGTGAAACAAAACACTGTTGTAACATATCATCAGAGCAACTTTTTCCTATTTCCAGTCTTCTAGTGTATTGATCAGTATTACCCAGCTGATGGTTGAACATCAGCAATTGTAGTAGTGTTTGTACACAGGACTTTTCTCCTCTCTACTGCTCATCCCATACACTGTTATAGCTTTCTGTTTTGACTGAAGAGAGAAGCTACAAATTATGCTCCCAGACCAGTGGCCAAGCTGCTTTTCCCTGATGCCAATCTGATATCCTCATCTCCAGTGGTGAAGAACAGATGCCAATGCCCAGCTATCTTTGCTTTACAACTTCAGCTGGGTCACTTGCACCTGCTGTCATTTTCAAGGCAGTGCATTCTTCCCTTGGCAAGGATTAAGGTGACAAACTAGATGTTAGTTAAGGGATTTAAACTATAAGGCTGAGGTCTTGAAGGTGCCCTCTAAAGTGAGAGGAAGAGATGACTCGTTTGATATGGTGAATGCTTATTTTGATCAAAAGAGGGCTTTAGCCAACCTCTTTTCCAGCTTAAGTCCACTGATGTGGACTTCTTGCCTTTGGACCACTGTATACTGGATGATACTCAGTGGTATCTTTTGGCTGTAGGCTGGACACGTTCTTGGGTAAGCAAATTTCACCCTGCTTTCTCTTTTTAAATCTGACAGCTAAAGTCTCCAGGCTGAACCCAGTAGTTCACAATGGAAGTAGACATCCTACACAGAGCAGTGGTGCAGGACCTGCTTCATGCTTTTGTGCAGGCTGACAAGAAGACTTATTTGGACAGCCACATTTAAGATAGATTTATTCCATTGCCATTCAAAGTAGCTTTGAGGCCACGTTCATTTCCATCTTTACTGTTTAGGTAGATTCCAACCAGAGTGATTCTATGTTACTTTTCTAAACTGCAGTTTTGTCTATTCTTAAAATCACTTTTCTATAACATTCAACCACCAGCCGAGACCTTTAGGAGAATTTAGATTAACTGTTATGCAGTGTGCAGACCTGGCAAAAAGCAGAATGAAAGGTGAATTTTACCCCTACGAACAGAGTGAAAACCACAGTTATTTATATCTCATTATTTAAGGAAAAAACCCCCACACATGAACTACTTTCTAGTTAGGGTTAGCCACAAGGAAGCAAGTTGTTCACGGAGACTTTCTCTCTGTGAAAGTACCCTGGGTTCCCACCAGTGTAAGTGACAGCAAAAAAAGGGGTCGTTAAGTGATGGAGGTGAAAAAACTCCCTCTCTTAGCTTTTTGGAAAGAGCTTTATTTGTAGATGCTTTCAGGTGACTTTCTGTAATTGTTTCCAAACGAAGGGAGGATTAGCTCAGATGTCACCAAACCGTGAGGAGGCCTGGTTGGCCTTTCATCCTGCCCCAGGCTAAAGGTGGGCCACATGGGCCCTGTTTGCCTGACCCAAGGCAAATATGTCTTGGCTCAGTGCTTGTTTCTATATGCTTGACTGAAGCAGGAGAGATTGTTCACAAATAGGTGAGAGAAAAATAAAGCAGAGAAATGAAGGAGCAACCTTTTACGCATGAAAAAGGGAAAAGGCCGCTTGAAAATTACTTGAAAACCCCCAAACTTTTCAGGCCGTTATATTGTCAGAATGATAAGAAGAGAAAATTAAGTGCAGTCAAGGTATTTTTAGAATTATACTCTATCAAATATAGAAAGTTTAGGCCAGGAGGTTAAAAGGGCCAGTTGAAATGAGTTGGCTTCTTTTGGTGTGCCTGGCTTGGGGCAGCTTAACATTGTTCCTAAGGGTGAGGTGGGGAAAGAAAAGCAAGAGGGGAAAATGACAAGTGCAGATTGAGTTCTGGATGCTTGCTTGCTTTCCCCCAGGTATTTTGCATTTTAGGAATATATTTAATCACACAAGGAGTTGCAAGTAGTTGTAACACTGAGCAATTACATAGTGATAACAGTATACCTGAGCAATGCAAGGATGTAGGTGTAGGTAGCCACCTGGGTGCAAGTCTGTGGAGAGGCAGGCCCAGAAAGCTTTCATTTTCTTCTGTGAAATGCAAATGAATTTCAATTAAAGCCTGTATCTGATCAAAAACTGGCACTATTTTAAACATATCTGGGTTTTGTAACTGATACAGGAAACTGATGTGGGTTTTACATAGACATCACCTAGAGCATTTCTAGGCTTTGTATTTCTGCCCACCAGATTCAGAGATATATATTCAACCTATTAATTTGCTTGTCTGCTTAGGTGCTTATGTTCACAGGGCAAACCTTTATAAATGTTAGTGCTGTTGGAATTTACTTAAATTCCCTGCTCCCATCAAACAAAGACAGGTAAGTCCTTTTCCAATTTTGAAAGTCAAGTTGTTCTGCCATTTTTTTTTTAATTTTTTTTTTTTTTTTTTTTTTAGCTAATGTCACTTTGAGGGCATGTTCAGCATGAGCACTGTGAGGAGCCAGCAAGTGAGACCTTTTGCCCAGCTCTTGGTGTAGAACAGGTAACAGGCAGGAAACAGAAGTTCACTAGGAAGGGAAGTCACAGAGGATATGGAACAACTATTTTTGTTATTGCTACTGCACTTTGTTTTTAAAGCAATTAAAGTTGCTATAGAGTGATTACCTTGCTGTATCTAGGTGCAGCAGGTCCTGGAAGTGTGATGCATATTCATCATTCAGTACAGCACAGGAGCAGTGAAGAACTGAAGAAGGAAATACTTACAGTAGACCAAGAAGACCAAGAAATGACCCAGTGTGTTGTCTGGATTTCTTTCATTATGGAAGAGGACCTGGAAGTGGGAAATATACCAGCATTGGTACGTAGACATATTAAAAATTAAAGTTTAGAAATGGGAAGGATGTTGCTGCTAACAGCAATGGGGAAAAAAAAGGAAATAAAGGAAAATACAAGCTGTTTGGCAATAACTGCAAAGTTTAGCATTAGACAAATAGCCTTCCTTCCAGGGCAGCAGATCAGAAGAGCTATTAGATGTGTAGGGCTAAACTGAGGGACATCAGTTTGGTATTGAGATGTAGATTTGCAAGCTATCTACCTAAAGATAATAGTTATATCAGTGTGAAGAGAGGAGGCTTCCTGAGGATAAGATACAAAAGATGAGATTCAGGATAGAGCTTTGAAGAGCTCTTGCAGACAGGGGACCAGAGACAGAGTAGACTGAGGAGCCATTAGAGGGTGATGAGAAATCCATATATGTGCTGGGCTGAGATGTATCAGAGAGACCTTTGTTAGAACTTGGAGACATCAGAAGTGCCCGTGGCTTATTCCTTGAAGTCTAGATCAGATTTAGAAGTGTTTGAGATTTCCTGTTATAAAAATAAATTGGGTATCTCTATCTAAATAGTTTCAAAATTAGGGTCCAAAGCCAATGTGATATTTAAAGGAGAAAAAGGGTGACAAGGAAGGGTGGGAGCCAACCTGTGTAGGCTGTCACAGGGCTGAGGAGACAAAACAGCTTGAGATGCATGTGGTGTTCAGCACAGTGTATCCACAGAGGTGAAAAGGAAGAATCCAGGATGGGTCCAGAAGGAAGTGGCTTCAGAGGCATGTGGCAGAAGTTTAGACATGAAGGAAGGTCTGGGACCTGGGGCTTGGTGTGCCTGTCTCATGGCTACTATAGTGTACTTCAATGTTAGGTGAAGACCTCTCTTCCCTTCCCATTCTGTTTCTAATAACAAGAAATCCCCAACTTCTTCACTTCATGCTTCAGGCAGCCCTCCTTTCCCAGAGCAGTACCATTTTACATGTGTTCAGTGCCTCTTGTCCTAAAAAACCCACTGGCTTTTCCTTCTCTCAGACACCTTGCTGAGGTGGAGGAAGAGGAAGAACTCTGAGGACTGTGGGCTCTGGTCCCTCTGTGCAGGGGCTGGAGGAGAGGCTGCCCCTCTTGATGTGCTTCTGAGGACCAGCCTTGCAATCCCCACCCAAATACTCTTTCACTTTTTGGTGTAGAAATTCCAGAAAAGCAGCTGCTTGTAGCCATGAAATTGCCATTGGTTGTATAAACAAACCTCCGTCCCTTTCCAGTCCATTTTCCATTTGCACCTGTCACTCCCAAACCAGAGCTTCTTGAACACCAGTCACTTCAGTTTTAACTCTAGACACAGCAGCTGAGATTAACATGAAATTCTAATATCTGAAGTTGTATGTATTTATATTCTGTTCTAAAGTAACTGTTAAACTTAGCAGAAAATGGAGTTAAATGTGGAGCAGCAGATGCCAGAGGGTCTGGATAAAAATCAGGTATCACGCATAGTTTCTAGGAAAGAGAAGTATGTGCATAGGGTAGATCTATAACAATGGAGTTTGGAGATTGAGAATGAAATAAACATTTTTATTTATCTAAAACATTTAAGGTGATCCATCCTAAAGTGGAACAGTCTTTTGGCAAAGACCTTTTTATTTATTTATTTTCTTTTTTATCTTTATCAGAGACAGGGTGTGGACTTGGCCTTGGTTTGAAATTAATTTTCCTCCTCACAAAAATCTTAATGTGTTCTTGGTAAAAGTACTCAAGAGGGACCCCACTGTATTAGCTTGCTGGTTATGAAACAGGTGGATTATGGATGGAAAACAATCCATATGGAAATTGGAGCAAAGTGACTGATATATCTATATATAGCTGTAGTTCTCTGTAAACCTTGATAATCAGTTAAAAAGGTCTAGAGATTGTTAACCATGAGTGTTTCCATGAGTGGAGGAGTCTTGGATATGATATTGGTGGTTTCTTGACATAAAATATGGAATAATGTTATATGTCATTCCTATAGCTTATTAGCATTATTGTAATATGCAGGGAGTTAGATGTAAAGCAATATATATTTTACTCTGTAAAATGTTTGCAGGTGTGCTTTGCTGAGGCTGCACATTGCAGACCTTTTTTCTATCACCTTGCTCTTGTGCTGGCATTTATATCAGTGCAAGCAGGTGTAAACTGCTGCTAATTCAGGGAGGTGGCAATGAGTACTCATGGTGTAGAGAGCAGAGAATCAGACTTCATATCTTAATCTTAATTTATATCTTAATACCAAGTATTGCACAAATACATTTCCTGTTCATTTATCTTCCTGAGCACTTTTCAAACAAATATCTCCATCTTGTGGTCGGGATTTTTTAAAATTGTTTTTGGTTTGGTTTCTTTTTTTAACAGAAGAGCATAAAGAATTGCTTTGTCAAAACCGGTTTTTGAGAGTCTCAGTATCAGTGCTGAAATCAACCTCAGAAGGAGCACTTAAAGGAAAAGTTATTAAACCTTATTTGCTGTTAAGGTGGTTTTTAACAAATTCCTCCTTAAAAATAGCCTCAGTTTTGTCTGGCATATGGACCTAAGAGCCACACATTGCATTGTGAAAGTATCCCTAATGATGTGCTAGTTCTCAAGGATGTATCAGAGTGCTGCAGCTCACACCCGGTAACACTGCTCACTCCAGTGCTGGCACACTTTGCCTGCTGGGTGCAAAATCTCTCCTGAAACAGACCTGAAGCAACAAGTGGGGGTCTGCATTAACTTGCAGAACCATGCAGCAAGAAGCATAAAAATAATTTCTCAATCACAGCCCTCTTTTATCAGGAGGTTAGATGGAATGCTCGATCCTTTCCCTCTTTGGATGTCTTCTTTTCTCCCATGTTTCCTGCATGCAGGCAACTCCGGTGTTACTCTTCTTACAAGCACTTGGCAATTTTATTTTTTTACATTATAATTGTTATGCATTGTGGCAAGATTTTGCTTTTTATTTTTAATTTTTGGTGTTTTTTTTTTTTTTTGTTTTCACAGGACTAAAACTAAAGCAGAGCTCTTGTGTTTAATACATTAACAAAGACTAGGGGAGTTATAATTTCTATCTGTGCTCTGAGACCAACCCTTCCTTAACTTTGATTTGTCAAAATGAACATGCCCAGTTAACTCAATGTATGTCTCAGAGGCCAACTGAAAAAGAACACTGAGATGCACACACTTGTGGAGGTTGCTGGAAATACCTTCCTTGCCTTGCTTTAACTCTTGTTTGCAGGCTGTGTGGTGTTGCTGCAGAACCAACTACAAGGACTTTGTTGTTTACCCAGTACAACACAGAGCCAGCCTCTGGCAGCAGGTCTGGAAGGCTGGTCCACTGCCTCCTCTCTTTACTCAGCTGGTCTCCCACCCAGTCTGCCTGCTCTAACTGGGATGTTTAGCTACTTTCCCTCTCAGTAGCAGCTTGTGTTGTAGTGTATGATCAGCCAGACACAAGATTGTTTGTAGGTCTCTTTAGTTAGACCAGCTGGAAAAGGAGATGGTTTCTGAGGTGCACACACTTTACTCTAGGCTAAGACTAATAATCTTGAAGTTTGAAGAGTGCTAGCCAAACTTCAAAGCCTGTTTTCTCCCTGACATCTCTTCATCAAATCCCGTCTTTATTCATTATGTGTTAAGGCTGAGAGAGCTTAATAATTAACCCTGTCTCCCCTTCAAGGTTCTATTGTATTTCACACAGCTGTCACATAGACACTGCAGTAGTGTCTGATGTTAGACCAAAGCAGTCCAGAGAAGCATTTGAGTTTGGTGATGAACTTAGCCATCACTAGTGGTAAGTCTCTTGGTAAAGAGCTCAAGTGAAGCAGGGTGCTTTTCTTAAAGTGACTGGATCAAAACTACCACTAACTACACTTAAAAGCATTGAAAAAATAGTGATTGCAAGGAACCCCTGGAGGTTTCTCCTCCAACTTCTGCTTCAACTTCAAATCTAGATATGTTGCTCAAGATCTTTTTCTAGTTGAACTTGACCTGTCTACATATACTCTTTCTGAATCTGCCTGCTGCCAAGTGTGGAATTTCATGGGGAAATTTTAAATTGGATGTTACAAAATCAAACTGTATGGCATACTCAGAGCTACCACTGCCAACATAACTTGTCAAATATTGAAAAGCTGCTGACTGCATTATATTTTTATTCAGCAAATCATTGTAATAAATACTTTAAGAGCCTGTAAATTGTTTGAGGCATTGACATGAACTTTTGTGTGAAACCTGTGGTCAGCTGATCCAAACAAAACTGACCTCATGGCTGAGATTCCCTTTGCTGCAAAAGGTGAACCTCTGCACCTCTGGCTCATGCCTGGAAGTGAAAATGTGCAAATACCTTACACTTATGCTGCTTCCAGAAGAGGCAGATGCAAGCATTTCTGAAACACCAGTGCAGTGCTGCTCACATGCCACTCCTGAGACATGCAGGTGGCAGCCCCTGGATCAAAAGGGATTTGAGGCAGATGAAGGAAGGTTGAGCCATTGCAATTGTTCTACTGTAGGTCTCATGCACTTGGGGTAAAATCACTGTGTTTAATCACAGAACAGTCTTTGTGCAAAGATTAATAGCATCCTCTTCATCCCCTCCTTTCTCTATTGAAAGAAGGGTGAGGTGGCCTAGAAAAGGATTTAAATCTGTTTCTGAACCCTAGTGTTTCAGTTCTTGGTTCTCTTAGCCAAATCTTGTGTCTTCATGTATACCTGCCTTTTATGAAAGATCTCAAAAAGAACTACTGTAATTTCCTGGCTGGCAAGAAAAAGACAAACCAACCATGACTTTTGAGGTTTTGTTGTTGTTAGCAATCAGCTTACCACAGATGCTGTAAGTGATGGGTTGGTGCTACACAGAAGCTGTAGAAGAGCTATTGCTGCCAAGTCCTGTTCCCCTCCCCTTCCTGTCCTTGTCTTCTGCTAGTGCTTGTCTGAAACCAAAGTCAGTTCACAGAGCTCAAACGACAAGTAAAATAATTATTTTTTTTTTCCTGGTGTGTGTGTGAGTGTTCCTTTACTTTTTTTACTGATTTGACTCCTTTAATTGTGTACTGGGCCAAGACTGTAGTTTTACAGTGACTTTGGATTGATGTAAGTATATTGTATATAACAAAGGTGTCACCCTCAGCTCTTCCTTGCTTGTGCTCTCCCTGGAACTCAATGCCACCTGTGTGGGGAGCCAGATCTTTGTGCTGATTAGGAGGAAAATAATCTCCTCACTCTGATCCCTAATTTTCTTCAGACAGGTTTTGAGCTGGGTTGCCTATATGTCCCACTATGTAACTAAACAATTACTAGAAGGCAGAGACAGGATCTCCTTTAATCCATACCTTCCACTTCTTTTGGCTGAGAGAGCATGAAAGGGCTGCTTCAGCTATGGCCATGTAAAACTGGACCTGTTCCACTTACACTAGAGGATTTACTCTCTAATTCCACTGAAGGTAAATAAGAGCAGAATAGTGCCCAATAAAGAAAAAAGTTTGCAAAAATTAGAATGTGTTCCTGTTGAGAAGTCTTTTTTTCTTTCAAAGAGATGGAGATTGGCTTGAAGGAGGAAAATACAATCTCTAAAACAGTCCTGCTTGTATGTTAGTTACTTTTTCCCAGGTGAAGATGTACTTTAGGATGACACATCAAGGATCAAATACACTATCATGACTTGAATATCCCATTTAGAATAATGCATCCTTCTGACTTTTTCTTCTGCCCACAGTGGCCAGCCAGAGCGAGGGGATCAGCACACTGCCAACGTCTGCCTCGTTGGCATAAACACACACAACCCAGAAAAGGAACTGAGCAAATATTTCCTAAGGTAAGTGTGAAAATTCCAGCCCTGACTGACTCCTTTCAGCTGAATTTTGCTTTACAATTACTAAGCTGAGTGTATGAAGTAAAGATCATGCTTGCTGGCAGTTTTTTTTCCAGTGGCCTTACTGGAGTTGCACTTGATAGGCTTTTCTGCAGTTACTTGTAAGTCAGTGGGTGGTTTGGTTACACTTGGCTTCAGTGTACCCAAGAGCTGATTTCATTACTATAAAAAGATATCTGAACTAAAAGGAAAATATTTGTAACTTGTCAGTCCCTGTCTGTTGAAGAGGCAGTTATAACCACTGCCATTCTAATTTTAATACCTCCTTGACATGGCTTTTCAAAATAATTATTAAAATAATCTTAACACATTGTTCAAGGCATATATTTTGGGGTTTAATCATACTTTATGCAGCTAGTATACATACACCTAGTTGGGTGGATAGTCCCTGAATTGTGGTTGTATCTGGTGTTGTATTTGCACCCAGCACATAGTGAAATGTACTCTAGAGCTTGGGATCTTACTTAGGATAGCAAGGTGCATTGAAGGAAATTGAGGAAATTATCTGAATTGGGCTAATGTAACAACTAAAATTCAACTCAGCAGCACAAAAAGGACCCATGTTTCTTTACAGTTATTCTTCATTCATCTCTCCAGGGTGGTAATGGTTTTTCTCATTGTACCTGGGAGTCCTTGTTCCCTTTGATCACCATCTCATGATCTGGAAGTTTCACTTCTCACTCCAACTGTTCCCTCAGAATTCCTCCCACCTTCCTCTTGGCTGCCAGATCAGACAAGTATTAGTAAGAATTGACCAAAGGAGGGAGAAATAAAGAAATAGGAAATATTTATGTTTGAATTCATTTTTCACAATGTCTATCTGGTTTAAATTTCACACACTTTCAGCATTTTGATAGTTTTAAAATGGTTACAGTTTGAAAACAGTATTTCAATTTAAAACCAAAACCACATGGACTTGGCTATAGCTTATACTTCTTTCAGTTGTTTTAAGCTGACTAATCAGAATTCAAGAAAAATTGCAAACCCTGAGTATTTTTATTTGAAAAAGTTTGTAAATAAGTCTGGGAAAATCGAGGTGTGCTAGAAACTTCTTATTCTCTGAGTAAGTTAGCATGGTTATAAGAAGCAAGATAGCCCTGCCAGCCAGGTGCAGAATAACAACATCACATTAAATGTTGGGCAGACAAGCTGGTAGAAACCAGAGTTGGATATCATAAATGTGCTTTTGAAAATCAAAATATGTTCTGCAACTACACAGATATGGAGCCAGAGATGACAACACTTGTCTGAAAAATCTATTTTGCCAATGTGCAATGCTGCTGACTGTTATGTGTTGCCTGTAGGATTTAGTGAAGCAGGGGCTGCCCTGCTGTGGTACATGGGACCGGTGGCACACAAGTCATCTCAGTGTAGCATGTGGTGAGGAGCTGCCACTGCCCCAGCTATGCTGAGGAGGGCAGAGCTGAGGCTAGCAGAGGAAACTCCATAGGACAGACCCAGTAGGATGCTCAGCAGCTGAACAGAGTCCTTAGCTGTCCATGAGGAGCAGGTGAGCAAGCCTGGAGGTGAGATGCTTACTACTTGAGGCTTATAGCTGGCTTTACCAAACTCTGATTTGAGGCATTTCAAAAGGGACTTGTAATGCAGCAAAAAGCAGGGTGCTGGCAGCATCCATTAAAAAGAAGGTTGGGAATCTATGAATGAAGAATCCTACAGAAGTCTAAAGAAAGGCAGAACCTGAAAATCAGTCTGATGTAAGTCTGGTGTCTTAATTATTTCTGTGTTTCAGGAACTCACAACTCTTAAGATTGATTGTTTGCTTATTTCATTGCAACCTCTCGTGAGATGAGGATTGTACAGCTGTCACCACCAGAGAAGGAGTTGTGGTGTAAAAAAAAGGTAGAGTATGTATATGGGTATTAAATCCTGGAGCAGAGTATGTGATCTACTACAGCATTTTTCAGCATACACTCAGCATACACTCCCTCAGATTTTCAGTTTTTAACATGTTTATTTTGCTTGATTTTTAGTGGATTTTCTTTGTGAAAGCACAGAAGACTCACTCACCACCCTCCAGATCTGAAAGGATCTGATCCTGATCATTCCCTAATCACAGAATCATAGAATGTTAAGGGTTGGAAAGGACCTAGAAGATCATCCAGTCCAACCCCCCTGCCTGAACAAGTCACCCAGAAACAGATCCAGGCAGTTATGCCATACCAGCTCTGAGTAAGTTGTAATTACAGGCATAAAGAAAACCACATTTCATTCTTCACTGTTGCAGACCATAAGGTCCATTCTGGGTCTTCATACTTCTGATTGCTCCCAATCCTGGTTTGACTTTCTAGGAATTTCTGCATCAGAAATAGTTGTTCAAGAAAATAAAATATTGGGGTGAGGGGAAGTAAGTCAGGAGGGAGCTTGCCAGAGGAGGCATAACCATCATGTAGGTCTTGATGGATATGCATTTCCACAGCTAACTTGCATCTTTCAGCTGTGGCTTGTGCCCTGCAGCTTTGAATCTTTAGGAGTTGAACCAACAGAAATTTTAACTCTCTTACAGAATTGTGCATAAACAAATGTACTTGACTAAACTTTTGTTGTAAGTAGAAGATGTATGGATGAACAGCAGAGATGACAGTGCAGTCTGAACTTTTCTGCCTCAGTAGCTTCTCTTAAACCTCTCATTCCCTCAATAACTGCTGCCCTCAGTCCTTATCTGCTCACTCTTTGTTAGCACTAAAATACTTTCCAGCTTTCAAACAGTGCTGCAAAGGCCAAGGTTAAGTTATAGATACCTAAGGATTAGGGTGCTAGGGCATCTAGGGCCTAGAGGCTGCAGAGATACTGGCATCCCACACCTAACAAGCAGAGGTTCAGGTATGGAATTTAAAACCCAAATGCTATTGGACACTAGCTGAAGTTGGGCCCTAAATATTCTGTGCAATCTGGACTGTGCCTCAGCATTTGGACTATTTGCAAATTTAAGTCCTTCTGTGTTTGGATGATCTGCAAATTTAAGTTAATTGATGCTGAGCGGTGCAGAATATTGTGTATAACTCATGTTCTGGCAAATGTTCCTGGGTGACTTGGTCTAGGTGATCCTGCTCAAGCAGGGGGGTTGGACTAGATGATCTTCTAGGTCCCTTCCAGCCCCTAATATCTGTGAATCTGTGAAATGGTTTCTGTAGGCTTAGTTTCAGGCACCCATTTCTAAAAATCTTGAGCTGGAGTTGTTTTAAGTTCTTTTTAACACCATTCAGAACACAGTTTGAGCAATGTTTAAAATAAAGCAGACTTCTAAGTGGTTTTTAGAAGCTAAGGGTTTTAGATATTAGTTATTACATTATGTTATTTCAAAAAGAGCAACAAGTTGTTCTTTTTCCTGATTTTTTTTCAGCATCTGGTCCCCCTGTCTTCATTGCTTGAATATTAATGGGTGCAGAAATTCCCAGATTAAAATTTATGACATAAGTGAACCCCTAATGATTTGATTTTTGTTTTGCTCTGTTAAGCCCACATAATGGGAGCTGGCTGCTTATCACCAAGATCATTGGATGAAGTCATGTGGGGTTAAATGAAAAGTAAGAGTTTTCATACTGGTGTGATGCAAACTCTGTGTCCAATTAAAGCCTCAAAGCATTTTTTAAAAGCTGTATAAAAGGTGAATCATTTCTGTAAACAGCCCTTCAAGTGAAAACCCAACACCTTTGCTGTGGGAGAAGTAATCCATTCTCAAATACCTTTGCAAACAAAGAGCCCCTTGCCTTCTGCGAGCTGCTCTCTTTTTTTTTTTTCAGCAGCTCAGCATGGGGTGCCAGAAAAATCATTAGCGGGCCCATCTTGCACTTCTGGCTTTTCCACACCTGCCTATCACCATCCCTGCTGTAACTTTATGGACCGTGAGGAGGCAGCTTTGACGCCCTGAGACACAGGCTCAGCCAACAGCTGCAGGATGGCCAGAAAGCCAGACAGTAAAATGTAAAGAGGAGGAAGGAGAGGGATCACCTTTGAAGTTTACAAAAAAAAAAAAAAAAAAAAAAAGGCATGACTTTGACCACTTCCTTTTTTAATTAGCTGTCTCAGGTACATTGATCCACCAGTTTGAATGGAAGCTGGGGGGGGGGTGTTGGAAGTGCTGGAGATAATACTGTCAGAATTTTATCTCTATTACTTTTTTAAGTGTTTGGATTTTTTTATGTGTGTTTGTTTGTTTGTTTGTTTGTTTTTTGTGTGTTTTGGTGCTGGGAGGCTTGTTTGTTTGTGGTTTTTTTTCTTTGTATTTTTTTTATTTGTTAAGTGTAATATCCTAGCACAGTGTCAGGGAAAAGGGCTTATTTCACTTGGGAGTGCCTGAACTGCAGCTAAAATCTGTATCTTGCAAGTGTGAAAAGCAGCATTAATGCAGTGTTAAAAGTTAGGATTTTGATCACACTCTAGCCAGGAAATTCATGATTACCATTCCCATAGCAACCAGGACACACCTCTGGGTACACAACTATTATTTAGTTTTTATACCAGTGTATCGTGTTAACTTTTGGTGATATCCAAGATAGCACCAGGAGGTTGATTTTGATTTGCTCTACTGTAGCTGAAAGTTGAACTGGAGTGATCCTATAGAAGAACTGTAGTTGCTACAGGAACCAAACTTGCCTTTGCCCTAAAGATGCCCAAAGTTCATTTTGGACTAGTATGTTCCTTGTACTCTCTCTGCATGTTGATGTGTTCAGGAAGAAAATACAAACTGTAGTTGTCATCCATGTGGAACTGCATGTATTTAATATTTAGGACTGTAAATCAAGAATAACTACATTGATAGTCTATGCTAGGGTCACATCCTTATACATGGGAGTGCTTTTTCCAAGATGTAGTTCTGTGACTGAAAAGACACTTAAATAGGCTTTAAGTATAAGGAAATCTATTTCTGTCCATAGAACAATGTATAATTGTTGATATTAACACAAGTATTTATTCTAGGGGGGATTCAAATTATTTGCATATGATAGTGATACTTCATGGTAGGTGTTGAGACCTCAAAACCTCACACAGGCATTCTCTAAATAGAACACTGCAACCAGGGAGAAAAAAAGGAAACAAAACTTATTTTGAAGCACTACAGATTCTCTAAGAAAGAAGATGCAAAATATGTCCTGATTAATAATTTCAATAATAAAGATTACACTCTAATAATTCAGAACTGAATGAGCTATCTACCAGGCTGAGAATGTCTATGAGATTAATAGACTATAGTTAAATCCTAAGTACATTCAATGGTTATTGCTCAAGTCTGGGAAAATTAATTTGTGAATTTATTGGAGATGGAAAAAAATCCTTCAGACCAGAGGGGTTAAAAAACCCCAACCAAATTATCTAATATCCTGCTGTAAAGTGCAGTGTGATCTTGCAGTGAAGTTCATGGGCACAATATCAGGAGTTTAAACTTCAATTATACATATGTATATATGTATAATTTTATAAGAAAATTTTAAAAAGATGTTTTCTCTCATGTTTATAAACAGTAGTTGAAAACATAATTTTTTACATCATAGGAAAACATTTATGTAAATCAGTTTAACCTATTCTATCACTTATTTTTTCAGAATCTATTTTTAATACTTTAAAATGTTTCTCTAGATTAAATCTGTCATTCATTGTAATTCATTTTTTCTGTCTCTGGACATTAGAATTAGAAAAAAAGTGTGTATGAGTGAGCATGCAGATGGATGGTTCCCTCTAGGTGATGCATCTCCCACTGCAGGAGTGTTGATTTTATTTAAGATCAGCTACTTTAAATAGATTTCATGGTGTTTTCAGAAGTAATTTCTATAGACTAGTGGTTTTAAAAGAGTTTTTGGGTTGTTGCACTCTTTACTTAGTTAAGCATAAGAAAAAAATGCTGTTTCCCTGTATTATATTACAGTCAAATATTATGAACACAGAGCAACTTTTTTAGAGGATGTTACAATATAGGTGATTCAATAGCTTAGCTTATAAGTACTTTGCCTTCTTTTTATGAAACCCTTGTTAAAACCTGCAGACCTTTTGAAGAGATGAGGATTGTAGAAAAATTTATTACCTACACATTTTTAAGGCTTACTAGGTTATTGGAACTCTAAAATGGGAAAGTTCTTTTCTTCTAAAGAAAAGATGATCTAGTCCACTCACCTGCCCAGTGCAGCCTCAGATAATACTCATCATTAATTAACTTTTTCTCAGGGACTTGCTCTCCATGTCAGACTTGGTCCAGATCCTCCCTCTCCTCACCATTAAAATGTATTTCTTAACATGGAAATGTAACCTTTTTTTCTACAGCTTAAGCCCATTGTGGGTTTTTTTGTGTATTTCCCATGGATATAAATAGAAAAAAAAGCTTATAATTTCATTTCCACAAATTTGAAGACCATAATGTCTTTACTCTTTTTAAGCTGACAATGGTTTTAATAATTGCATTTTCTAGTCCTCTCTTCTTTATTCTCTTCAGCTGTTGATGTCCTTTACACAAAACTGGATGCAGTGCTACCCTTGAAGGAGTAATACAGCATACAGTTGAGTTACTGTGTTTTGTAATTTCCAGGCTGGATCTAGGCTTATAGTTCCTCTTGCAGTGTTTGGGTTTGCAAAGCTTCAATGCTCACCAGCCCCTCAGGTTTCACCTCCATAGATCTCACTTTCTAACCAGTTACTTGGCAGCCTGTCTTCATGTAGTGGATTATTCTTGCTTGTGGACACCCTCTTGCATGTGTCTGTGCTGAATATCCTGCTGCTTCTTTAGACCACACTTCTGATTTGTCAACATCACCTTGTATTCTAAGCCCTGGTAACCTCTTCCCACTTGGTGCCATCCACAGGTGTAGTAAATGCATCCACTGCTCTGTCACCCTGATCACCATGATCTATTATGGACTTTAAGATTAATAAAGGAGGACTAGACATATATTTTGACAAAAGGATTAAAGCTGTGGCTAGTAGTTCTAAGAGTGGTCCTCTGAGTACTAGATCAGGAGCCACAGTAGTGGTGTGGATGGATGTAGAAGGACTTATGGTCTAGAAAAAAAATAGGTGTTGGGGAAGTAATAGGATAAAAAGCAACAAAATCTGTCATCTTGATAGAAATACAGACCCACTTCTTAATAATGTAGTAGAATGTCTAGTGACAGAACTAAACATTGGAGACAACAGAAATAATTCTTCTGTTAAGGTTAGACTTTTCCCATATGTCTTTGTTCCAGGTGGTTATGAAAGTTACCACAGTGAAAGTCTAACCCTTGCCATAGTTGTCCCTTTTGCACTGCAGCAGAGATGGGATCATGGCTGTGTTGCCCTCATCAGCTGACTGCCTTTTTTATTTTATACCAACACGGAGAATCTCTGTAAGCCACTCCCCAGGAGAACAATAACTGAAATTTTGACTTATTTTCTGTTCTCAGGAAAGTAGAACTGAGTTCTGTGATACCTGGATCAGATAAATAGTTTTTCATAAGGAGCCCCAGATATATATTCATTATTCTTTTGGTACCTTGCAGCCCTGGCAACATGGGGGACACTAAGTCCCACAAGTTAAGGAGAGTATTGGGTTTAGGGACTGTTTTTTTGGCAAGTGGAGGTAGGGGGTGTGGAATAAAAGGCATTTTCCTTCACACTGAATGAAAACTGTAGCAGACTGTAACCCACCATGCTGTTTTGTGGTGTGATGCTTCAAGTGAGCCTTCACATGCTTGGCTTTTTTTCTTCTTTTTAGTTTAAACTGTTGCCAGTTTCAAGGAAAAAATGGTGGGGGTCTCATTGAGAGAAGGTGGGGTACTGAACACTGAAATGCAGTTGGCAGTCTGCAAACTTGATGAATCCTGGTGGCCTCGCTTTTTGCTACTTCTGTTTTATGCTCAACCTGAATGTTGGATTACGTGCCACAGTTGCAGCTTTCTGGCCTCTCTGCATTGCAGAGAAGACCTTGGGAGGAGATTTCTCTCAGTAAATCTTCCCAGGTTATCTCCATTACTCATGCTTTCTCCTCACTCCCTTATCCCCTGCCCTGACAAAAACAAGGTTTATTGGAACTCTTCTAATTATATCTGTCTGGGAGAACACTCTTAAGTGTCAAAGTATCAAAGGGAAATTCAGAAAAGTCAAGAGCAAGTAGATGCTTGAAGGGGCAAAAGGGAAGTAGAAAAAAAAAAGCAAAGCTGGTCTTTATCATGGTAATAGTCATGAAGCCAAACTGAAAAAGCCCAGACAAGAGGCTGGGTTACTGTACTAGAAAGTGCTTCCTGTCGCTGGAATTCACAAGGCAACTTTCCTGAGCTGATTAGGGAGCCACTGGGCCACTGTGGGCTTGTTTCTGACCCCTGGGAAAGCTGGCCCAGCCTTGGGACGTCTGTCAGTCGGGCAGTGCTGCTTCTCACTGCCGAGAAACGGAAGAGCAGGAGAGACTGAAGAAGTAAACTGCTTCTTGTTTAGGGATTTGAAGCGTTTGGGTGGGCAAAACAACACTTGTGCTGGAGAGCCTCTCTCCAGGGGGCTGAGTGATCTCGCAACTGCCTGGCTTCTGTGCCAGCTGGGCCCTCCAACAACCTGCACGAAGCAGCCCTCGGATTTCTGTGGCTGGTCCCTTCTCTCCAAGCCTGGAGCTCGTTCTGGGCTAGGGAGAGGACATGAGTGCTGATCCAGAAGCCGGCAGTGGAAAAAGATCTCTTGGCCCAGGCTGCAGCAGCACCAGAGTTTCCGTTTCTGGGAAGCTGCCTTGTAAGCTCCCTGCCTCTGTGCATATCCCCCTGGGGCCTCTAGCCCTTCAGGGCTGCAATCGGGCTTCTAATCAATTAGGCAAATTGACTGCCGGGGTAAGCTATTTCCTATTCATGGAAACAAGCCTGGGTTGACTTAACTCCGTATTTCCCAGGAGCCCTGATCCTCCCCACCTTGGTGGGGTTTTTTTCTCAGATGCTTGAAGGACGAAATTAGCAAAAAGCAGAAGAGTTTCTAGTATCAGTGGACATGGTTACTGAAGAAAGAATCTAGCTAATTGTGGGAGGATTTTAAAAAATCATTTTTAAACAAGTACTAATTTGGATTCAAAAGTGAAGAGACAAGTTTTCCAATAAACAGATGTGGGAACATTTGCTCTTTAAATCCCAGTCATCCAAAGACAGTGCACAAGAGCACTCTCACAATTATTCCCAGAACTATCACTGTATGCATTTTATCTGTGGGTGCTATGAGTGTTTACAACACACCACTTAAGAAATACAACTTTACAAGTCCTGAGGAGGGAAGTTACAGATGAAAGTTAAGCTTCACTTTCCCTCTCTGTTGTTTTTCATAGTAGAGGTTTATTTTTACCAGGCTGCAAGAAGTTCTTAATAAACAAGTCAATGAAGTCCCCAAGGCTCCATATAGGTGCAGGCATATTGGAGGAGCAGGGACATAGAATGTGACATCTGTTCTGAAAACATTATTTTAGATGCATCAGCCTATTGGTTTTACACACTGTTTCCAAAGATCACACCTCTGTATCTGATTTATTTTGCTATTTCAAGAGTTTTATTCAGTGTACCTTCTTGCCTAGTGTTTCACTAGAAAAGCCAGCCCACACAGTCCATTAATCAGTTGCTTTCAATGGGTACCTGAGCAGCCCACCAAGCATATGGCCCTGCTCTTGTGTCTCTACAGCCCTAGCAGTTGTGTTAGCCTCACTCTTGTGGAAGACAGCATGCCAAAGGTGGTGTGTAACAAGTCACTGCACCAGTAATTCGTATATTAAAAGTGGATCCTGAATTAAGAATGATACCTGAAATCTTCTGAATCCCAACTCCAGATCGTAGCTCAGTTGGTCCTGTAGTCACACAAGAATTTGAGAGATCAAATAACTCTCATTAGAAATAAAATATTTTGTTGATTTTTTTTAAACAGGTTTGCTTCCTTCAGAAGGCAAATTTGTTGAATTCATACAGAAAAGTGAAATTAAGAATTAAACAGATTTTCCAGCACACACATATAAAAATTAAAGATTGATGCAGTTAAAAATTGCTATTCAAATAATAGTCGTGTTTGCTGGACTAGTCAGCAGAATAGGGGAAGTTAAACACTTTTTTTTTGTATACATAATAGAAATATTGTATTTTATAAAGCATTATATCTTTCTACAGCTATTTCAATATGGTAGAAAATTGCAATGTTAACTATTATACGTTGGATTTTTTGTTGTTGTTATAGTATTTCTGAGTCTAATTCAAGGCTTTTATCAAAGGAATTGAATGAATAGTAATTTCAGGTCATTAAATATCAACTATTATACAGGATTGCAAAGACAATAGTTATCTCTTAGATTATGCAAACATGAAAATTCCTTTAAGTAAGATCACAGTTCATAGTAAGGCTTATAATAATCACAGTTTTGAATATTTCTTTTTATCTGCACTCTGGAGCCTCTAAAAGGAGTAAGAAATATTCCCAACACGAAAGACACCTTTTCTACTTGCATCATTTGTATCATCTTGCCTTTCTTAATATGGAATCATCCAGAAAGTCAGTTACTGTCAGTATATATGAAGATACTTAATTTTATTTTATATAATGACACTTTCAAGTCTTCTGAGTTTCATTTAGGACAACAAACAGCTCTACTGTTTAACCGACTTCTGCTGAATTTTAGATGATGTTATTTTAGTAACACTTGTTTTACAAATGTTACAATTTATTTCTCTATTTGCATAAACAATTGCAGAATTTAATTCACAATTGCTAATCAATGAGTATGAAAATGGAGAAAAAGAGTCAAAAATATTTAAAAAATTTAAAATAAGATGACTGCTCCCCTGTTAACCATGTGCTCAAAGAAAGAGAAAGATACCAGGCAATAGTTACCTGAAAAGCTTATTAAATTTCAGAATTATTTCCCCACATACGACACCAAATTTTGGCAAAACAAGGTTATACATTTGTTGTGTTTCATGCTCAATGTTGACTGAATTAATACATTTCTCTTGTACCTAAAGGCCTTAGAGACTGAAGATCAGGTCAACACTTAAAGAAAATCCTTGTTTCGTTAAGACCAGATCACTGTATTGCTATTTCAAAGTCCTTTTTCAACTACCAGAGCAATAAAATAGAAATATAATGCATCTTGTTCTAGAAATGTGAACTGTAGGGTCAGAATGTCAACTTTTTTTGTTGTTAA
Source organism: Ceyx melanurus (assembly GCA_024611195.1). Classification (NCBI taxonomy): domain Eukaryota; kingdom Metazoa; phylum Chordata; class Aves; order Coraciiformes; family Alcedinidae; genus Ceyx; species Ceyx melanurus. The sequence goes on along the minus strand of JANHGL010011274.1, from coordinate 20,846 downwards.
AAACTACATGAAACCCAAATCTTGTTTAGGAAGTTGAGGGACCTTCTTGCAGACATCTTGCTCAAGCTTCTCAGAAATGCTTAGGCATAAAAATGGCTTTTTCCTGACTGTAATATTGTCTCCTAAGGATGGTGAGCAGCCTTTCTGATGGTCCCCCACAGTTTTTAATGTCTTTCTTGAGGACAAAGTCCCAGTAATGGTCTGTCTCAAGTGGGAAGCTGAGTTATTTAAAATTTACACCCGATCCATTTATTCTTCTCCATGCAAAAAAAACCTATTTCAGTACCTCTGATGGATTCATACAGGGATTCAGCAGTAATGATCATATCCACTATGTATATGGAGGCTAAAGAACTTTATTTCCTCCAAATATATTTCTCTCTTTGGTGCTACTTGGAGCAGGAGGCTGGAGCAGAACAGCCAGTTTGCAGCAGTTGAAAATGTATTATGTATAACTATGTCCACAGGCTGGTTAGTAATCGAATTATCACAGCTTCTTTGTTTTCTGGTTGGTTGGTTTGGGTGGGGTTTTGTTGTTGGTTTTGCTTGTTTGGAATTTTGGTTGGTTTTGTTTGTTTGTGTTAGGCTTTTTAGGGTTTGGTTTTGTTAATGAAGAACTTGCAAGGCAAGGTAAGGACTAAAGCATCTTTGCAGAATGTTGGGAGGAGACTAATTTCTCCAATTATTTATTTATAATATATACTTAATAAGCAGTGTGTGTAGGGGTATTAACTGTGTTGCTATGGTAGAGCAAATCCATATAAAGCATTAATCACTTTTGACAATGTTTATCTTAATTATTCTTAAACATGTACTTTAAAAGTCTAATCTCCTGCCTATCTCCCATGTCCACCTTCTGTCACTCACGAGGTTAACTCATTGAGTTAGCCCTGAATCTCACCAACCATGTGAACTGGCAGAAATATGTTTAATTTATTTCAAAATTCAGTCTGAAACAGTTATTGAGGATTAAAGGTGGTGAGTAGTTCTAGTAACTAGATGTTACCAAAAGCTTGAGGTAAAGATGCATTCAGTTCTTAGCATGCTGTTGATTGTTAACATGTTTGATGTCTCTTAGCTGTGTGCAATATTCCACTGTGTGGGTCCAGAGTAGTTTTTTGTTACTCAAAACAATTTTGTATTTCTTCTATCTCAAGATTAATAATTTCCAAGAAAAAATAAATCAACAGGTGTGCTGAGAAAGAGATATAGGAAAACATATTTCTGGTTTTGGCCAGGATTGAGCAGTAGGGACAACACTGCAAGAGATCTTCCAAGGCAAGCATTTATTATTTTAGAAATTAAGATAATGGAGTAACAGAAATTTTATTTAGAGTTTATTTAGAAGGAAGCCCTATATAAAGTTTATTTCTACAAGAAAAATAGTAGTTCCTGTGAGTAAAATGCTTATATTCTCTAATTATCTTATTGAAACTAATTTATAATAAACAATCCCAACGTCCTTTTTGTAACTGTGATTCAGAACAATGCAGTTCTTAAGTAATCACACATTCAAATACAAGTAGGTGTGAGCTTTCAAATATACTGAAAGTGAATATTCAGAACATCACATCCTGGTGTTTGCTTCTGATGTTAAGAAAAACCTGCTGTGCAAACCAGGATGCATGTATTCAAAAGTCTATAACTTTGTTATTTTGAAGCCAGATTTCTTCAAACAAAACAAGGCACATATTTACCTTCCAGGGATTTGTGCCATTTGTGCCAACTTTGGTACCCTTTAAAGAAACTGATTTTGAGTTTCCTTAAGTGAAAAAAAAAAAAAAGCATGAAAATAGAATTTTCACAGCTTATTTTTAGGAAAAAAAAAAATTGTTTAGGTATTTTGGAACAATATTCTATTAATAGTTTATTTTCAATTAAGGCAGAGACCATTTCATATTGTACTACCAAGGAAGAGATGTTCTAAATAAATGAAAATACAGAAAATAATTTATTAGAATAGACAATTTCTACTAACATAATTCTTTTGCAAGCATAGCACTATGCTGTAGACATTGAAATTAGGTCTATTTAATTGTTTATAGTAAGCTCTGTAAGTTTACAGATAAGTTTTTGATGTATCTTGCAGTTTGGAGCATTGGAAATCCAGTGCCACTGCTTTAGCCCTGCAACAAACCCTCTGCCTCTGATGCTTCGTGAGGGGTCTTGGAAGCATCCAGTGCTCATACATGGCTCCTCACTTGTTCTACATCATCATGTTCAGTCTGGAGGCTTTGTCCAATTTCTGATCAATTAAAGAGAGATTTGGATTTGACTTTGCACTCAAGCCTGAACTCAGCAACACAGAGACTCCACCTCTACTGTCTGTGTATAGGCATGCACACATTAGTATTCATTCCTTTTCCCTAAAATATAGTATTAAGACCTTTGAAAGAGCAGGTTTTGAGAATCTGGTTAGAATTATATCTGATGAAAAGGGGAAAATTATTATTATTCTTTAATTAATGCATGAATCTTGAAATATTTTCTCCTTCCTGAACAAAAAAAGTAAAATATTTTGGTCTGCCAGAAAGAAGAAATCTGAAGACTCATTCTGAGGAAAGGAAAGCTACATTTTTATTTGAAAACTCCAATGATTCCCTCAACTAAAACAGTGATGTTCTTGGCTCCAATTGTGTTGTTTTGTTTTGTTGCAATAACACCAAGTGTTCTAGGTCAGCTCAGTTTTCATGTATATTTTTACTTTGTCATTCTGACTCAGGGGGACTGTAACTCCCAGGAAAAGAGAAGCACAGCCTACTTTGCCAGACTTCCCCACCAAACCAGCCTCCTCTGCTGCATTCAGTCATTAAACCTCCAAAGCACTGCCAGAAGGAAGACACCCTTGCATCACACAGAAATCCAGGATATACAGTCCAGCCAAGTGGAAATAAGGCACCATCCTTTATGTGCAGTCTGGCTCAATGGCAGGTAGGTGTTGCACTTGGCTCCAAACATTTAGACCAGCAAATAGTAATACTGGGCTTCAAGTTTAACTTAAAACCAGGTTATTTTTGTATTGATTTTTCTTGTTCAAATGACACATTTTCTCTGAAAATGCTTGCTTCTCCAAATACTGCATTTTTCTCCCTCCTTATGTAAGCAGCAAAGTAAGAAAATATTTTTTAAGAAGCTTGTCTAACTACATTTATGGTTAACATCTTGTTCAGGACCAATACTATTGATGTGCATGGCTTAATTCTTCAAAGCAACAGTGAACTTTTGTTTTAACTTTAGGAAGCTAAATCAAGACTTATTCATAGGACTAACTATGCAGACAAAGAAGAAATCTCTTAAACTTGTAAAGAATTACTAAAATGTAGAAGCTAGGAGTTGCTTTTTTATAATTTCTCAAAAATCTGCATCAGGTACAGAATATATATCAGTAGTTGGAAATCTCAGTATTAATAAACATCTTGGCCCAGAATGACAGTAAGATTTTTAGCAACTCTTATCTTCCTCTTTTATAAGAAATCTGCAATGTAATTTTTCAGAATGGTTGGAAATACTGCAACTGAAAGTTTAAACTGGTATCAAGAAACATTAATTTCCCCATTTGAGCTATTACAATACTGAAAATCACAATGTCAGCAATTATTTTTATTTTGTGCTACAACTAATTTAGAAGGAAATGTTTTCCAGTGTAAGACTTTCCATGTCACAGTACATACAAGCAAAAAAACTGAATACGAGTCAAAAAATTAAGCTTTCTAAGAAACAGTATATTAAGAATATTCAGAAGTCTGTTAATGTTCTTGGTATATTAAAGAAAGCAGGTTTTAATTTCAATTTATTAATGATTTTTACCTCATCTATGAGTGGGCAATATTACAATCTCTTAATAAGTGCTTATAGAATAAAACAGAACATAGATTCATATAGCAGAGACAAGACACTCAGCTGTATCAGAGAACATAGCTCCTGCAATGCTAGAAATGAGAACTTAAAGAATAAAAAAAGGTCAGTGGGGAAGACAAAAACCTGTCATAGTTGGATTATTGATTATTTAAAACTAGAAATATTCACTGATTGTGAGTAGTTTAAACAAAATGAAGTTGGAGAAGAAAATATGTAAACCTCAGAAAGTTGTGTGTAGATAAAATGCTCACATTTTTATATATGTAAAAATTGGTTTCCCTCACTCCTAGGAGCACAAAATGGATGAGCAAATTGGTTTTCCTGTCACAGCTGGAAACTGCAAGGCAAATTTAGCCAGGTACATAAACTACCCTCCTGATCCCTGAGAACTGCCTGGCCAACTCTCAGTTTGGTTAATCCAGATGAGTCAAAGTGGCAGCAAATCCCCCCCTCCCCCAAGTTCTGGAAGAAAAGCCCTACAGCAGGTATTACAAGACCACATATTAGTGGCCACTGCTAAGTAAGAAAACTTTTGGAGGATATTTTTCACGCTGCAACCATGCAGAAGAGATTGGGTTTGTCCCAAATACCCTAGTTACTAGCAGGCCAGGAATGTATATGTAAGGACAGTGAGGCTTCATTGCAGAAAAAAGAAATCTGGAAAACAATTTATTCTAGAAAGGGCTGCTGGTTTGGCATATCTTGCACAGAAAAAAACACAGGATGCTTTAAAACAGAAGCAACTGTAAATGTGCAAAAGGTGAAGCCAGTGATGACAATTTGCCAAACACCACCAAGAGGACTGGCCAGCTCACTTTGCCAGAGTATGGCTGTCTGATAAACTATTCACCTTCACGGGAAGATCTTTCTGAAGCTGGCAGTGCCCTCTTTTGAGATATATTTTTCAGGGTTAATCAATTGATATTTAAGCCAATTTTATAACTGAAAATTCAGAGTTTAACCCTATTCATGTCAAGACATCTAGCTTCATTTCCAACTACCAGTTTCAGAGTTCCAACCACAGCAGATAAAGAACCAGGGAAAAAAAAAAAATTAAAAAATCCATGACCAGTAAAAAAAGTTTGCCAAACTCTGCTCACATCTTTAGATAAATTGAAAAAAAAAAAAAGTAATCAACAGTTTTAACAAAACAAGATGCCCTGGGTTTTTTGTGCCTTAAATCCAGGCAACATACCAGGGGATGAAAATACTATTTACAACAGACATGCTAGCTTACAAAAGAGATTAGTAAAGAAGAATTTTGTTGGAAGTCACCTAAAATCCAGAACAAAGGCTGTAAGATTTTTAAATGGTATATTTCTGCACTTAACTGCTAATAAAAGTGGCTACTAATTGTTAGGCCCAAGAGTTATATGAGAGGGACCATTAACATGTTGTTCTGTTTTTTGAAGTATCTCTCTGCATTAACATAGGGCATTGTAGTGCAGATTACATTGAAATGCTGACTACTCTGCTGTAATATTGCTAGGAGGAAAACATTCAGTCCTGAAGTAAAGAATTGATATTAGTTAACTTAGAAAAGGTAAGTATTTATCTGTTCTTTATATTTTAGGTGGTCTGCTTGATGACTGAGGATATATATTAATCTCTCGGGAAGATGTGGCATTTTTGCTTTTAACAAATAAAAGGTTTCTGCCAGGAGTTTTTAACCTAAAACAAAGCAGTTACATATACAAACACTACAAAATCTTTGATGTTAAGGCCGACTTCTTCCTGATAAATCTCTCATATCCCAAAAGTGGGGCAGGATACATCACAAATTTAAGTTTTGGAGTTAGAGGAAACTCAGATGACTGTGGGTCGTAGTTTTTCTTTATACCAGTCAACCCTGTCTGAGAGAAGCCAGTACTTCCGAGCTGATAAAAATATGCATGTTTACATCAGTGTGTCAAGGTCGATGAATTTAATATCTGCAGCCTTGCCATATTCGATTTTCAGTTTTCCATTTTCATATGTAAAACTATACAAAAAATACATTTTTGTGCAAAGTGAAGTAAGTGCCAAAAGAAGAGAAGGGGCGGGGGAGAAGAGATAGTTAATTGTCACAATCAGAGCTAAAGAAGCATGTTTCTTTGCACATGCTAATCAGCTCCCTTTGTGTGTTTAAGTTTGCCCCTTCATGGGTGCAGATTGAGTGGATATGAATAGCCAATTTCTTCTGCCCCGACAGCTATGCTTCTTCCATCATCTCTCCTTCCTCTTTGTTCTCTCCTCCAAACAAAGACATTTCTCCTACCGGGCTTCTCCTCAGCTTACCAGATCTGTCTCCTTTCTGCTCCCATTTCTCCCCTTCCCCCACCACCTTGCCTGTCTCCTGCCCATTCCCACTGGTTTTCAGTCCTCCCTCCCCAGCTCTTTGTTCCCACAGTGCTTTGGAGCTGTGCAGCAGGAGCCCAGCTAATTTCTTGGGTTTTTTTTCTTTTTCTCAAACAGGGAAGCCTGGAACATTTGAAGTCCCATTGACAACAGCCAAGCAGATAACAGAGAAAAGAAAGAAATGCCATACACCTCAAGAAAATGCTACCATAAAATATAGACATGTTTTAGTTCAGAAGGAGATACACAAGCACCAAGAAACACTGTGTGTAACTTGCATGCAGTTATGACAGATAGCTGTTTAAGTAATTTGTATAGAATTGAGGACTTCCCTGCAGGAAATTTTTAACTACATTTTTAGAAACACATTTATACTTGTGAAGAGAAGTGAAAAGAAATTAAGCTAAGCAGTCAGTTTGGACTGGAGTTGCCTTATAAGGTTTTTGGGAAGCTTTCACACATAGTAATAATGAGTATCTTTTCATTTCAATGTGAGGACATTTAACAAGGAACTAGATTTCTGTACTAGAGCACAGAAAGGCCTCAGGTGCACAGTATTAACCAGCTGGTGTTATGGTGGTCTGGGTAAGAGAAGTACAGCCTCTTTAGAGGGGAAGAGAAAGCACTGCTATAATATTCCCAGTTTTGGAAGGGCAGATCCCAAATCTTTCCTTAAAACCATAAAATCCAGTTTTCTTCACCACCATATTATGGTTTAAAGAATAACTACCAAAACAAGTTTAAGCAATCAAGGAAAAAAAAAGATTATAAATTGGTTTATAAAGTCTTGCTTATTTATTCACCTTATTTAAGAAAGGTGCAATTACAAATGAAGCACCTTTGCTTGTTCTTCTAGAAGTTCTAAAAATCCTGCTTCCTTCCAGTTGATGCCTGAGATAATCATAATGTGTTATCACTAAGTAAATGGAACAAACATCTCTCAGACCAATCCAGTAGGGAGCTTAGGTTAGGAGGCAATGATAAGGAAGCTGAACGTGCCTACAAATTCATTATCCCCAATATCAAAGATCAAAAGAGTCAAGTGTTGCTTTGCAGCACAGCACATAAATGACTTTATAGGGGAATTCTCATTGGTCCCAATGAACCTATGAAAACTGGCAGACACTAATAGGCAGTAAAATAATTTCTCTAGAAGTTCACTTCTGCTGTTTGTTTGCATACCTCTCTGGGACAGAAGATAAATTTGCTGGTATTTCCACCTGAGTCCTCCTCCCACAGATTGAAAACAATGAAATTCTACTTGAATTAGGACAACAGGAGAGGCAATTTAAAGGGGCCCTAAGGATTCAGTCTCTTAATCACAACTGTGACAAAACACTGTCATCCTTGCTGGCAATTCCCTAGCCATTTACAGTACACCAGTGTAACAGAAGGAGACCTTCTACTGCAAAGAAAGCTGACTAGATAACTAGATCTTAATCTTCTGATTCCCTTGCAATATTACACAAATACTAGTAGTCACCAGTTAGTTGCTCTGCAATCCTGAAGCCATTCAGGAGCTACATTTTGACCCTGACATTGCATCTAAAGTTATTCAGAAACCAAAGTCAGTGAAGACTGGTTTCTGAATTGGTTTCTGAATAATCCATTTAACGAGGAGGGCATTTCAGTAGGTCTGTGTGAATGCACACCAGCAACTCCATTAAGCTGCAACAGGAGCTTAAAGGGTTTTATTATAGGGGCCACCTAAACCCACTCACTCCAGCTGAACTGTGGTTTGGAGCTTCCTTCCTACATGTAGACAGTACCTCTTTCCCTGTGAGGTACTGAAACCTGCTTCCTCAGATCTAGGCTACACCAAATCTGGTTTAGCCTATTAAAAAAAGAAATATGTAATTAGGAACTTGAGAAAGAGCCAAGAAACTTTGAAGATAAATTCCTGAAGCAAAAAAGTGTTCTTCAAGTCATTGCTGGGTGGATTTCCTGCTAAGCAATTGCTCAAATGTGAAAGATTTTGTTGGACTGTCAATGCTAGGTTAGAGTCAAATAAAGGCTTATTTTATTATCTGTAAATAATTGAAGGTAATTTAAAACAGAAGGAGAAGGCACTTAGTGTAAAGGCCAAGAAAATACCTCAAGGATCATTCCTATCTTCAATAGATTGTGATGTTTCTGACAACTTATTTGCTGGTATATCAATAAGTGGCAAACCCAGATAATTGTTTCAAATTATGGTCCAAAACAAAACACATAAGAATTGCCAACCTCTGTTAAGCACCACAAAGAACAGTTACAGTGTTTAATTGTTGAATATGTCTGTCCATAGCGTAGTGTGTAAGATATTGCTGTATTCTGCCATGCTTAAGGATGATGAAAATTAATAGTTAATACCAGTCTGTTTGCAAAAGGACAGCTTGATTTGCTGTACAGCAACTAGTGTAGACCAGAGTAACTGTGTTAACTAAGGAATTATAGCTCATTATACGAGATACCATGTTAATATACATGCAATTTTAATACATTTTTTATATATAAACATACAATACTTAGCTGGCATATGTGTGACTTGATTTTGTGCAGAGGGATTTCTAAACCTGGTTGCAAAATTCTATTAGGGTAGCAGTTGTTAAATTTAATTAGTAATGTTATTGAATCCAAAACCCTACTCTCCTTGCAAATGTAAAACTCACACAAGCCTATATTCAGGTTCTACATATCATTGTCCCCATCCTCAAGAAGCCCTGCCAGACACTGAACCTTGCTACACTAAATTTGACTCAATGAAAGGGATTGCTGAAAATAAAAATGTGATTCACAAGAATGAACAGGCAAAACAATAAGGTATGATATTTAAAACCTTCTCACAGATTTTCACTATTTTGAAATTCATTAAAATACATATTTAACAAGTACAAGGCAATTATTAGAAGACAACGAAAAAATAAGGAAGTAAGTAGTCCTGCAGGAAACCATGACATGGTACATTGATGTACTCAGATTTGTCTTGTACATCTCCATTATGGTCCTGAGAAGTGACTTTGAAATGATGAGTACCATAGTAAACATTCAGTGAATTTTCAGGGAGGAGAAAGAGTTATCTAAAAGCTAACTTCAGGTAAAAAAAAAAAAGAAAAAAAAATATTAAAAAAACCAGATAGTTTATTAATTACATTTTGGTCAGGTGAAAAAATGCAGTGAGTCCATAATGTTAATCTGAAAATCACAAAGTATTGTGTCTTAAGATTTTGCTTGATTTACTTGGCTGCAATTCAGAATACAACTTTCTTTGGTGGAAATGAAGCAGAGGAATGCACCTTAATATTTATGTGCTTCTTTCCTTAGAGTGACAGTGTATACACAAAGCCAGCCAGGGGAACAGTGAGAAGGAAAAGAACCTATTTTGTTCACCTGCACTGCTGTCCATCTAGCTGTGGTAGTGATACTGGGAATTGACTCAGTTTCCAAGTTTTAACTGGAAGTCTACTGCAAGTGATGGTGATGTAAACCTGAAGTTCAGTCTTAGATAAAGACAGCTCAAATAAAAATTTTTGGTTTCATTATTTGAAATGTATAGTAAAATCTTTGATCCAAAAATCCTCAACAGGAAAAATGCTGATAAATTAGATTAGCTGTTCTTGAAGCAAGACTCTTAAGCCATCTAGCCTCACATTCCTTTAGTGTAAAAGCATTCCCAAAATAGGATTAGCTGAGGTTTTTGTTTCTTCAGTCTTTATGACCAGTTGTTAGGAAAGAGCAAAAGAAATGTTAAGTGTGATTAGTTTATTTTTAAATGTATTGCTAAGTCATCATCCCTTTTCAGAGCAGTGTATTTCTGCTTTTTATCCCAGATGTTGTCAGTTCTCCATTAAAAGTTCAGCTTCTAGCAACCTGTAAAAAGAATATCTTTTTCTTACAAATTCTTCTGAAGTTGTTAATTTATGCAGCATAAAGAAAGTAATTTCAAAACAGATGTGCAATAGGCAATTGCCTTTCCCTTCCTTAGGTCTCCATGTGTTTGTCCTCTTGAAGGAGATTCTCACCAGAACTTCCAGCAAGAGGACAAATTCCTCTGGTGATGTACACAAAGCCCTTCAGCTACAAGTGGAAGGAAAGAGAATACCTTTGCATCCACTTCAGGAACTTCTACTAAGTAAAAATAATTCAAAATACTTGGGATTTGGTGTCAAAGTTTCTCCGTTGAGTCATCTCAAATATATCCATTGAAAACACCCTCCTGCCCTTTACTGTTACTGTTTGGTATTTCTGGTCAAAATATGTATTTGTTGGTCTAAAGTTGTTGAAATTTCTCATCTCATAATTCCATACTAATTCAATAAAAGGTGTAGCCTTTATAAATAATATTTTTTAATGTAGAAGTTCATATCTCTTTGTTAACTCTGAGACAATTTATAGAAGTTTTAGTCTTTTTAGAAGATTTTTTAAATGTGTGTCTGGTTTTGAATTGTGACTGAAGCTTATTTTTCACTGAGACAGACAAAAAATTCTCCTCACAAATACTTCCAGTATTCTGAGGATCACTATTTCCCTCTGACCTCTTGTAAGTCAGAACATTGGTGAGGTAGGAAAACAAAGTTTTGGGAAAAACTAACAGAAAGGCTTTTCTTCTGTATGCATCCTTCAGATGGCTTGTGCAAGACTCTGTGAAGCATGAAGCCCAGAAGGCAGTTATGAAATAATCTATGAAATCTGGAGTTATCTACCTCTTGTGACAGCTGCTTGATACCCACCTGGCACCTCTTGGAAGAAAGACTGGGTGGGATTCTGTGTTTCTACTTCTTCTGTCTTCTTCTAGGTAGGTTGAGTTGTGATTTGGTTTGTTTCTTGAGTTTGGATATAAGTATGGAGAATGTTGTATGTCTTGTAAGCTGTAAAAGCACAGAGGGAGAGAACAGGTTTGAGGTTGCATATGAGCTTATGTCTAGGAGGAAAAGGAATAAAGATAAGCAGAGTCAAATCTATGGAGCACATGAGAAAAAAATAGCCTGGAAGTGAGATACATTTGTCTGTAAGAGTTTTCCAAAATAAGCAAAGGAAATTTTAGCATGCGTGGAATTTGAAAGGGATCTGGATAAAAGAGGCATTTGCTGGACCCTGCACAGAAATGGTTTTCACCTCAGCTATTATCTCTGGATATTTGTCATGAAACATGGTGATTTTGCTTGAAAATACATGGGGCAGCCAAAAGCTTGTAGCCACTTGTGGCTTGCTGAGAGATCAGCTTCCATAAAACTGAATTCCTTTAAAGAAGGTGCCATGCTGTCAGCACATCTGTCCTGAGAAAGGGGAGGAAGCTCTGAAGGTGGAGGATTGCTGTTCATTAATTGCATCATATTGAGCTTCCAGGCAGACAAGTACTTGAGACAGCCAAAAGGTGGAGATTTTTAGGTTCCTCCCCCTGGTTTTCCTTCTCCCCCACCCTTTCCTGAAATAAATGTGTTGCTAAAACCTCCTTGTGGCAGCACAAGGGGTTTAAAAATCAGGTCCAAAGAAAGAATTATGGAGACATGGTTAAGTAATCTATTTTTTGGAAGGAAGACTTATAAAGTGTACACTATCATGTTACACCTTCACTGTTCTTCACAGTGCAAATCTAAAAAAAATAAAAACAAAACAGTAAAATAAAACAGAAACACAAGTAATTGCTCAGTCTTGTAAATACAAGAGTTTTCAGCTTCCAGGTGTTGCTCTGAGAAGAAAAATTTAAGAATTATGGAGGAATTCATACTTCATTCAGTTTTATTCTTGTTTTGGTTACTTAAGGAAAAACTTCCTATGCTTTCAACAGAATTTTTTTTCCAGGTTCTCCAGAATCTAGTTGATGATTAAGAACTTTTTAAAAATATGAAATCATTATAAATTTGTGGATATTTCTTTTTTTTTTTATCAGACATGTATACCTGACATTAACTTCATAGTTCCACTTTAGCACACTGTAATCTTGTCTTTCTAGATGTAAAGTGGGTAGAAAACTTTTCAGTGCATCACAGCAGTTGCTATTTGAATCAAAATATATTTACTGTAAGTGTACACAACTTAATGTATAAGGCAAGACATCTGCTGAAGGTGAACTCTTGAATTAAATTATATTTTTACCAAAGCTAACAATGTGTTGGGGCTTGAAGTGAAGGTGGTTTTTTTTTCTTAAAGGAAAAAAAAAGTGCCTTTACCTTGAAAGTCCAGCAGTTCATATTCTACTGCTCAGATTGACTCTGTCCTTGTCATTTGAACAAAGAGAAAGAGGACTGTATTCCTGGACACATGTGACATCTGCCACAAGATTCAGGAAATGCACCTTAAATTACAGACTTAGACAATACTGAAAGTTTTCTTTTGGTTTCTTAACAAAAATTTTTGCAAAGCCACTGTTAAACACAACTAGCTGACTAAGGGATAGAACTGGAGAAGGCTTCAACTACTTTTATAGTAGCTGTTTATGGGTTTCTTACTAGTATAAAACAGCAATAAATATGTTTTTTTGTTTAAATTAGAGTGAAGATTAACAACCTGTTTAAAAATATAAATGGCAAAAAAAAAGGCTTATAATGTGCCTGCAGGATTACTAATGTATTACATTAACAAGGATGCAAGTGGAAAGTCCACAACAGAAAGTAACCTGGCAGCTTAAATAAGCAGAGTTGGAAGCATCAGCAGATTTCAGGTTTGAGGAGTTCTCAGAGTACCTCTGAAAGAACAGAGAGGTCAATCTCATGGTATTTGGAATACTGAATGTGATACTCTGAAATACCACTGCAATCAGCTCAGAAGCTCCCAGTGGTCACTGGGAGAAAATTCCCCTAGCATGGTGTACAACTACATTAAGCACAAATGACAAAATACCTCTTGAACTATGAAAAGTGCTCACACAGATATGATTGTAATCAGTGCCTTTTTCTGTTCCCATACAGGTGTTATTAGGCACACAGAACTGTAAAGAAAAGGTCAGGCCAAGACTTGCAGGTTCAGCATTGTGTACAGCAAAATACTGGTGCAGGTAAGCCAGAGTTGTCTTGTCACATGTAGCATGACACTGACTATCCAACTACCACCAATTGCAAGTTTTTACTTGCTGAGGAGGGGACAAAGATGTTATTGCTGAAGGATAGTGTACAACTAAATTCCTAGCAATAATAAAGTTGAGGATACCTGACTTTTTTTCTGTCTTTTAGAGATCTGGGTGAATTAGCCTGAAGAAATGATTGGCCATCTTCAGTTATCTTATACAGGGGAATGTAGGAGCTCTTACTGAGAAGAAGACTAGGGAGGAAGTTTTCTCAGGTCTGAATGGGTAAAAAAAAAATAAAGGTTCCAGTTTGGTCCACTGCTCTTCAGTTGGTCTTATCTAAGAATTTGATGTTAGGCTGTTGGAATCAGCAATGAATGCAAGAAGCAGTGCACAGCATTATCAAAATTGTGCCTCTAAAGAGTGTTTTGAACTAGTTAATCACTAGTTGAAGCCACTGGTGCTTCACATTACATTACAAAGTCATCTGCATAATCAGGAGTGAAAGGATCCTAGTTATCAGCTAACTGCTGTTAGACCACATGGACCACTAGTCCTAGGGCACAGCTAACATTTTCTTAACAAGGGCAAGAAATATTTTCTGTTCCTGGGAAAGCATCTCATGTGCAGAGCTTTTCAGAGAGACTTGTGTGTCTGCAATGCCTCCTAGTAATTCCTGGCACCACCTCCTCTAGAACATGCACTAGTGCTTATTACATAATGTGGTCCCCAAACATTCATAATTTGCTGCTTATTCATCATCTCTGTTGTGTCTGCATGTGGTGGTAACAGCATGGACTGCTAGACAAAAAGGTTGGGCTTGAATAGTCCTTTTTTTCTAGGCAGAATTTTAAAACCAAATTGGAAGTGCTAAATGACCCAATGTATACAGATTGTTGGAACCAAGTGGGACTAAAAGGAACCAACACTTCCATGACCACTAGACTATGTCCAGGGTACAGGGATGGGATCACTTTCTTCCTCCTGCTGGCCACACCATTTTTGATCCAGGCCAGGATGCTGTTGGCCTTCCTGGGCACACTGCTGGCTCATGTTCAGCTCACTGTTAACCAACACCTCCAGGTTCTTTTCCACCAGGCAGCTTTCCAGACACTCTTCCCCAAGCCATTGTCATTGCAGGGGGTTGTTGTGACCCAAGTGCAGGACTTGGCACTTGGCCTTGTTAAACCTCATACAATTGACCTTAGTCCATCTATCCAACCTGTCCAGAGCTCTCTGCAGAGCCTTCCTACCCTCAAGCAGATCAACACTCCTGAGTAATTTCATGTCATCTGCAAACTTACTCCATCCCCTCATCCAAATAATTGATAAAGATATTAAAGAGGACCAGCCCCAGCACTGAGCCAATCCCAGTGGGGATCCCCACTTCTGACTGCAAGTTGCAAACTGGATTTAGCAATATTATTTTAGCAATAAACCAGGACTGCTGATAAATGATGGACAATATTATTATTAGCAATAAATCAGGACTGCTGATAAATGATGGACAGTGGTTTGGCAAGCTCCTCCACCAGCTCCCTCAGTACTCTGTCTGTCTCCACAGATTGTGGTTGTCCTGGTGGAACAGCAGGTCATCCAGGTGGAACAGCAGGCCAGCTATCAACCATCTTTCCCCAGCTAAACTCATTAGGTAGCATAAGGTGGGAAAAAGAGTCAAAGACCCATTTAACCTTTGCTGAATTAAAAATAAGAAACTGTAGGAGTCATTTGTGTTTGTTATATCTTGATGGATATGCTCAACATAGAAAGGATGAAGCTTGAAAAATGGTACAAAACACAAATGTGTACATAATGGAAAACAAACAAACAGGAAAATATAGTGGTGAGTTGTTCACTTTGGGAGTTTTTCACTTTCTTAAAAGTATCAATATTAAAATATGTATATCAGATGTGGAGAAGTCCTTGTTGGTGAACTAAGTGTGGGTAAGATGAAGGGCTGGGTATCTAAAGTAGAGGTAGGTCACACACAGTTTGGAAGAGATAAGTTAATTGCATTCAGAGCAGTGTAAGAGAGGAAAGAGTGGAGGGTAAAAAGTGGCTCAGGTGATGTACAAGTATGATACCTGTGACTTCAAATAATATCTAGACTGATTTCAGTTCCAGCTCTTTCCTCTAAGTCAGCTGCATCAAGATGATGAAGACAGCATCAGAATTACACAGAACTGTTGGTATCAATGGAAATTAACTCAAATGAGGTAAAGAAGAAAACAGTTTTCTACCAGAAAGGAGGAAGAAATGTGTTAAAATAGTAAAGGAGGAGAAAAAAAAAAAAGAAAAAAAGAAAATATGTTGATTTGTTTTCAAATTTTTTTGCAAATACAATTTAGAACTTGGGTTTTTGTTTGTTTTTTGTTTTTTGTTTGTTTTTCTATAGGTGTTAATATTCTGTAGCTGTGAAGCACCCAGTTTATCTCAAGCCTTACAGTAATGTCTCTGAATTGCTCAAAGAAGAGGGAAAGGAGAAACTATGGATTCCCAACTGCCTTGAATCTTTGATTTCAAAAGAACTGCAAAAGGAATAAGGCCTGTTTGATTCTTAATACTGCAAACTTTCATGAAGACATATAATATTCAGGGCAAAGATTCATATTACCAGTAAAAGTATGTTGGTTTGGTTATTAATGTCTGAAAATCTGAGGACTTTCTTTTCTTGAGACCCGAACACTAGATTTCTAATTTACCATGACATCTCAGCAAGAAAACACATTTTTAGATTACTTTCCTTTGGAACCTTGTGGGTTGAATCACAGGAAAGGATGTTGTTTACTGTAGGGTCTCTTGACAGGACTCCTGCTAGGATGTTTATGATGAGGCAAGTACTTTCTGACTCCTCTGGTCCCTGTTTAAAGCAGAATAAGTCAACAGTTTAGGGGGTTTGGTTGGTTGCTTCCTCCTGGAGTAAAGGATAAGCTTCAAAAAACCAACTAAAAATTCAAAATAACAATGAACAGTGTCTATTACACTACTACTTTGCATCCCTAGTGCTTGCCCCTCATTGCAATTTTAAAGAGGCAGTCTGTTCAGAGTGGTGGGTGGTTCTTATTTGTGTCATCTACTTGTTCCCAGGAACTCACTGGGGATAACTTGGTTTAAATAGCTCTAGTCTTCTGAGCAATGTCATTAAGATATTAAAAAAGATATTCCAGCTCAAAATTTTGAGCTTGGATCAAAAGTACTCCACCCTCAAGTTTGCCAATTTCATCCAGACTCTCTTTTAAGGGATCTCCAAGGGAGCTTCAACTTGTTTTGTTGTTTTTCCCCAGCTGGTGCTGTCTAGTGCAGCAGGCGCTGGAGTCGTTGGGAGTTTGATCATTGACTTTCATGAGGGAAACCTCAGGATCTGAGCGTTTGAGATGGAGCGGGTACTTAGCAGTACTCAAGCAAAGATCTAAGTCAACGGGAGTTTTGCCACCTTCAGAAAATGCAGGATGGTGCTCTGCCTTTGCCTTGCCCTTCCAAATGCTAAAGGGGAAAAAAAAGCAAATAAAACTCAACATGTGCTCTGTTCAGACTGCTTGAAAAGAAAAATGTTTTTTCAAAAATGCATACACTTAAAAATATTTGGATAAAAGCCCTCATTTCTTAAATACTAAAACTAGAGAATCAGAAACAATTATTTTAGAGGCTTATTGCTCACAATATATAAACTTAAAATAGATAAAAGCACTGTATGTTTTCACCTTGTCATTTCCTCTGTAGGGACATGGCATTGCATTAGGGTTACAAAATGGTGAGCTCTTATAAAGAGCTCTCCCAGAACATTATTTAGGCTTTTTCTTGTTTAATTCTTATGTATAAGGAAAATTAATAAACCAGATTAAAATAAATGCCAGAATCTTCTTATGAAAATTACGTTTACTTCTTCAGTCAATATCTCATCAGTAGGACATTCCTCTGAGCAGCTGACATATATAGAGATGTATATATACATCTCCATTGAATATATTTTATATTAAATGGGATTTTTTAAAGAAAATAAATAAAGGTGGGGTCATGGGAGTGGTCCTCACCTCACGACAAGGTAGGTCGAGGGAAAGCAGGTGCTTATTCTTCAGGGGTGGGACGTTTTGGCCTTTAAAAGTGGGTTTGAGGCCGGGTAGGGTGGGTGCCGGCCCAGCGCTGCTGGCGAGAGGCAGGGGCTGCGGGGACGTGGGTCCGGCACCAAGGGCGGTGTTAATTGCGTGTGTGCCCCTCACCCCTCCAAACCCAAAGTTTAAAGATAATTAAAAGAATACCTCCAATACCTATCAGCGAACCCTTTTTTTTTTTTTTTTTTTTTTCACGGCATTCCCAGGCGCTTAGAGCTGCTCATGGCTCAGCTGGTGCTCCAGCGCTGCGGGAGCGGACACTGGCCGGGTCCCACTGGGAACGCGTCTGGGGATTTGAGCTGGCCAGGGGAATAAGGTAGGGAATGAGGCTTATGAAGCCGAGGTAACAGCTGGAGGCTCCTACTCGCTCCATGCAAGAAGGAAAGTATTGCTATAAATCGGGAATCTTTATAGCTGTTCGACTGGAGGAAGTTTTTTGGCTGTAAACTGTCATGCACTGCAGCTCCCGGTGAAAAGGCAGTGGAGGGAGGGGGGGGAGTCCTCTCTCCTGAGAACCAAAGTGCAATTAAGATCAGAAAGAGGGAGAAGGAAATAAAATAAAGACGGCAGGAATCCAAGCCGAGGAAAAACTTTACGATTTGGGTGGTTTGTTTGGGTTTTGGTTGTGTTTTGTTTTTGGTTTTTTTTTTCCCCACCGTTCCAAAGATTATCTCTAACTTGTGGGAAATGTTTGGGTTTTGGTGTGGTTTGGTTTTTGTTCTTTGTGTGTGTTTGTCTATTTTTTTTTGTTTGGCTGGTTTTGAGCTTTTCTTTTTATGGTCAGTTAAAATTTTAATCCGGATAGACTTCTTTGAAAGACCCACTCGAGCGCATACATTATTTATCTGGGATGAGCAGGGTGGTCATTTGCCAAGTATTAAGTAAAACGTGAAATATATCGAATTAAAATCAACTTAAACTCTCCTCCCTTTGCCTAAAGAGAGGGATGGATCCAAAAAGTAGTAACTATATAAGTGCTGTTAAAGGGATTGATGTTGCTCCCCATTCCCTGTGCGCGTGTATATATGTATATTAGCAATTAGCCATTCCCTGAAGCATCCATCCGGAAGAATTACAATAGTGTTTTTAAAGCTCGGGTTTCCTAAATATACATTTAGATCGTCTCTATTAATTTATTTTTTCCTTTTCGGAACCGTTCATTCTCCACCTAAAACGGCTCCGTGTCCTTCAGTCCCGGCTGGTTCTGCTGCTGTCGGCTCTTCAACATGTTCATTGCCAGGTGAAGTCGAGCTGAGGGGGAACTGAGGCTGGAGTTTGCCCTACACGGGACCCACGATCACCATCACTTGCCCACCACCATCCTCGCCTTCCCCTTCCCCGCAAACCATACCCTAAAAGGGATGAGATTTTTCCAACGGGAAAAAAAGATCCTTCTCCCCCCTTCACCTGCACAGAGGGGTTGAGTGTCCGTGCAGGTCCTTCTCTGGGACAAACGTCTACGAGTGCTCAGCTCTTTCAAGATTAAGATATTTGAAACGTCGCCTTCAAAGTCCAAACACAAAGATGATGCTGCCAACCCGGAGGAGGGACAGCATGACGTTTTCTTTGCGGGTTTGAAAGCTCCTGGCTTGTGCTAAGACGTTTGTTTTGAGTGTAAGCAATTTTAAGTGAAATAAACACCTGATAGTAAGAAAGATCATCTCAGACTCTAGTCACGACTCTATCAACTTCATAAGCTTCGCCCAGGATTTATTTGCAAATGCTGCGTTCCACTTTCTAAGAGGGTGAAAAAAAAGCGGGAGGTAGATAGTCGGGGAGAACTAGCTTTAAGAAAATGTAACGCAGGAATTCATCTGAAGGGGTGACAATGTTCCGCGTGTTTCTGGGCAGTGGTTGGAGAGCTGCCGTGAGGAATTTAACAGGTCAGGTTGAAGGGGGAAAAAAAAAGTTGAGTAAGTTCATATATAAGCCCAACGGTGCTGTGTAATGAAAACACAGCCGTAAGTAGTAGCTCCTAAACCAAAAAGAAACCGAAAACAATAGCGGAAACTTTGGGTTTATTTGAAGTCGGGTGGAGGCGGCCACGCTGGGCTGATGCTCCGCGGCGTGAGGAGGCAGCGGGTGCGGACGGGGCTGCAGACAGGGGCACAAGCAGGGGGTGCCTGCCCACAGAAGGAGCCGGTGCCCGCACTGAACCGTGGTCTGCGTCCTGAAAAAGGGACCCCTTCGCCTCTCCTTCCCCTGACTTACAGATCATCCTGCTCCCAGCTTGTCTGTGTACCCCTGGCACTGCCTCCTAAATCTTAAAAATCCCGGCAACGAGGATGTGAGGTGTTTGGGGAGAGAGGAGATGCCTGTTTATTTTTTTTTTTACAATAAACCTTATTTTTACTCCTCGCTGCTTCTTTTTTCCCTCTCCTTTGCTCCCGTTTAAAGAACTTGTTATTGTTTAAAGAGACCCCATTGAACTATTTCCTGCTCATTGTCACCTCTCTCCCCCTCGCCCTCTATCCAGGGATTCTCACGGAAAGGTAATAAACTGTTTCCCTCACACCACAGACCGCCGCAGCCCCGGAGAATGCAAACTATTAAAACACCGGCGGGCGGGAGGCTTTCAAAACAGCCCTCCTCTCTCTCGCCCCATCCCTTACTTTTGCTCCAAACAACTTGAAAAGCGATTCAGCCCGTTGCAAAGTTTCCCCCGTGCGGCTCGGGCTCCGCTCTTGCCCGCAGAAACTCGAGGGGTTGCTCCTTGATTGCATGAAATTAAGCCTTGGGCTACCGAACAGGTTTTTTTCTCTAGGTGCGAAGGCTCGTTACCATCTGAACTTTTATTTATTTTTTATTATTTATTATTTAAGTATTTTATTTAGATGGGATGACTCGCCACCACCGTGGTCGAGCATCTCGACGGCGAAGGCACTGTCTGTGTGGCGGTGGGAGGCAAACTCTGCTCCTTTGCTCACGGTTCTTGTGCTCGCTAAAAGTTGGGGAGATGGGTGGTGGGGGAAGATGCCCTTAACAGGTTTCTGGTCAGCTGCTCTACGGGGCGGTTTCAACTTTTTGGCTAATTTTTCCCGCAAGGGTTGTTGTTTTCGGCAGAAGCTCCACGATTCGTGACAAGGGAGCGTGAGAAGCGGCGGAGGGGGCGCCGGGGGCTGCGAGAAGAACTCCCCATTTATTTTTTTTTTTTCTCGCTAAATATAAAAATATGAATCCACGAGGAGGGTGTCTCCCATCCGGGACTAAAACCAGACTCCGGGGCTCGGCGTGGCGGGCGTCGGTGGCCTCGCTAATGACTGCTGCGGGAGGCGGGAGGTGCCGCACGCAGGTTATGAGGCTGTTGCCGAGATGGGCCATTTCCTCCGCGGCTGCCGGAGCCCCGGCCCCGGCGGCTTTGATAGAGGTGCAAACATTTGGGGGCAGATTTACATAAAATAGCCGCGTTTAATCCCGCGAGCTGCAATTAACATCACAGGCTTCCCCGGGCACTGTTGTGATATGGGTATCACATCACATCACAGAAGGCTTCTGGTTTATTTGTTGGCAACTCGATATTCCTGGCTATACGGTAGTCTTCTTTGGTATGCATGTTTAAG
>JANHGL010011271.1:0-11376 GCA_024611195.1 Ceyx melanurus | reverse complement strand
GGAGGCTGCGGGAGCGGCCGCGTCGGCTCCTGGTGCCCCGCGCCCCCCGGAGAGCCCTTCCCCGGCCAGGTGAGCGGGGCGGGGCCGCCGCTTTCGCCGCCGGCCGCTCGGTTTCCGCCTCGGCGCGGCCGGGTAGGGGGCCCGGCCTCGGCGCCTATCGCGCCGCGGGGCGGGTCCTCGCGGTTCTTCCTCGGTGACGCCCCGGCCCCGTTCCCCTCCGTGCTCGGGACGCCACGGGGCGGGGCCCACGCTCAGCGGCAAGACCTGGCCCGCCAGCCCCGGCACGGGGAGGCCCGCGGCCGCTCCGTCTGTCGCCCGGCCGGTCCGGGTGCCGCTGGGGTGGACGTGCAGGGAGGAATCTCGGGGGCCGGGGAAAAAACCCGCAGCTGCTGGGCCGGGGGGGGCGGCGCCCTGCGAGGGGCAGCGGGAAGGGCGACTTGTGCTGTCAGGGCTGGCGCGGTTTGCGCTCCTTTGGTGTTTCTGGGGTCTCTGGCACTGCGCAGCTTGGCATTGCCGAGGCGGGAACTTCTCTTTGTTCGTGCTGGCTGATAAATTGCACAAAACAACGTGAAAGTTGCTTCTCAAAACTTAAGAATCTCTATCAGGTCACAGAAAACTTGGGTGCTACCATCTAGCTTCTGTGCTGCCTTAAACCACACAGGACCGTTCTGTGGGGCAGCACCTCATGGTCACCAAGGTACAATGTGAGAGCCTCCGTTGCACATCTGATGGGAGAACAGTACAGTTCGATGCTTTACGGTCATTCTGGATACTCTAGAAACATGGAGGTGCCCAGCAGATTTCTCTAAGGCATCTTGCACAGTGTATCCTGTAGTGTGTCTTGACTGTAAATGGCTGGTGCTTGTCAAGGCAGCAGATGCAGTAACAATGTAGATGTGTTAACTCGTAGCTACATAAAAAGCCAGAGACAACAGTAAGGAGTCCAGGATGGCTAATAAGGATTGGAACAGAACTGGGATCTCTTGAACTCTGGTTGTGTGTCTGAGCGCTTCACCAGTGCTGTGTTGTGAAATGAGTGCCATGAGCTGGTACATTGTGTGAAAGACTTCTTGCGAATGTGATATGCAAATGAGTTGCAGTGTAGCATCATGGGATTGTGTGACTTCAGTCTGTTCTGTGTGCTGATTCTCAGAAGGCAGTAGCAGATATAGGTGAGGAGTTGTCAGAGTGGTTGTGATTAGGCAGTGGACACAGACTTTCTATTTTAACTAATGTTTCCTTGAAAAATACAACTTGGTCTGATTCATAACAGAAAGCTTCAAGAGTTCATGTTAAAATTGAAACTATAGTCAGTTTCTTTGAGGAAGGAGTAAGATGAAGTGGTGTTACTGCAGAAGCTTAGTGGCTGTAGGAGTGGCACACTTAAAAGAAAACTGGCACTGTGTATCATATAACAGTGTTGGGTGTCTGGGAATAACTTGGGAGTGGCCAGTGTGCCTTTAGAGAGGCAAGTATTCCTTCTTGAATTTTGATATCTTCTGCAGCTGCTGATAGTCTTGAAGTCTCTTTCTGTATTTGAGTGCCTTGGATGACTTAGCTCACTCCCGGGAACTGTAGGCAGTTTTTTCTCTTAAATACCTCAGAACTGCCTACTTAGGATGCTTGTGCTGAAAGTTGGAGCAGTAGTGTTGAAACTACATTATATCTTGCTGACACACCACAACCACTTACATATAGTTAGGCAGAGGAAATGCCTCCTGATCTTTCCTTTGGATTCTGCTCCTCTAATAATGCCATAGCAGCATTCCCTCAAGCTTCAGTCATGCAGCCATTTCATCTCTCCATTTATCACACCCGGTGGTAAAGGCATTGACCGGGTAAGTTTTCTCCACCTCCCTTGGTCTTGGTGGTGTTTGTGCAATTAGGAATGACAGAGGAAAGACTTCTCCAGATGTGCTCCCTACACAGTGGTGACCAGTCAGTGGTGCCTACTGCACCATAGTTGGCTGTCTCAGGTGGCCTGTGTGTGCTGTGGGTCATTTGCTGGCTAGTGACAGTGAAGTCAGGGGTGCCAGGAGCTCTAATGAGGCCACTGCTGCAAGCTGAAAGCAACATAAAAATGTTTCAATTTGGTAAACTTCTGAAATTTTCCTCCCTTCACTATATTTCCTTTATGGATCCATAAAATGGTTTGGGGAATAAGTTGCCGCAGTCTGCTGACTTCTCTCTGAAGTGTTTAACATCCTGCTGCTTCCATGCTTTAATCCTTTCTGTGCTTATCCTCCAGGTGAGCTTCTGCTGTGCCTTCCCCAGTAGAAGGCAGTGTGAGACATGCACATCGAACTCCAGCGAGCTTTGCTGTCTTACAAGGCTGTTGCATTGACTGCTGGCATTACATTGATTAGGACTCGGGTCCTGGTTTGCTTACCTTTATGTAAGTGTTGCAGTGGAATTTAAAAGCTCAGTTGACAGTGATAAATTGCTTCTAATACATTAGAAGCAATCTCAGTAGCAGGAGAGGGAAAGCTCTCCCACTGTACAAAAGGGAGGCTGGGCCCGAGGTGTGATCTGCACAAGAGTGTATCTGGCTGCTAGACAGCTCTGCCAGATTTTCTGAATTCTAGTGCAGTGTTTCAGCTTTGCCTCCACCTTTTAAGAAGTGTCCTAGGATTCTTACTGCTGCACGGCCACTTTGGGTTATGTCTCAGTGCTGTCCTGTGTCATAAGCTGGCTGCTGATCTCATTGTAGTTCTTTGGGGATTGGTTATCAAGGAAAGGGCAGAAAGAAGGTTGTGGACCTGCCAGTTAGCATTGCACTGTTCATTATTTGTTCCCACTCATGAGATAAGGAAAATATGTAAGATACATGTCTGTGCTTTTTCCTAGTGTTTGAATAAGATGGACAGGACAAGCACGAGCACATTGTTTCACTTAGCAAGCTTATGGTAATGGTATCGGGTGAATTTAGTTTGCAGTGAATTCTGGAAATACTAATGTTCCATGTAAATTTGTTCCATGTAAAATGTTGCTTCAGAGTATAGTTACTTATCTTTGAGAAAATTTATTAATATAAAACAAACAACAAAATCCCACCACAGAAAAAAAAAAAGCACCAAAAAGCCATCAAAATGTTGAGCTTACCTTTATCTTGTCTTTGTTGGTTTTTTTGGGTAGTGCCATGCTTAGAGCAACAATGCAAATGCTTCAAGTGCTCTTCCAGGCACTGGTGAGAATGCTTGACTTGTCTTGATCCAGTAATTGGTTCAAGATTCTATTTTAAACAGCTTTTAGCATTCTGCTAAAATCAATGCATATCTACTGCTTCATATCTTAATTAGCAGTATAAAAGCTAGATACACTGATGAAAATACATTTTAGAGGCAGGTGGTTGCTTATATTGCTATGGCTGAGTGAGTGCTGCTGTTGCCAGAATTCTGGTCGTGCATCTGACAGTTGGTAGTGTGCAGAGCAGAACTGAACTGGGAGGCTATAGTCAAAGCTCAGAGAGGCAGGGAAAACCAGTACTTGCTGCCTGGAGGGGCCTGGTGCTGCCACAGTTAAGTGGAAGGCAGCACCAACACAAATATGTTACATGGTTGTGTGTGCATCTCTTCTAACTCTTTTTGCACGACATTTAGAGAGTGGAGAAGGACAAGTGATGTGATTGTTGTGGGGAATGGTGATAGCTATTGAACCCTGCCAGCCAGGCATGCTGGAGATAGTGCAAGTACAGTCACCCAGGAATGACCTGTGAAAAACTGATTAACTTCTGGTAGCTAACTCTTATCAGCAGGGGAGTTCACAGGCTGGCAAACCAGGCTTCTTGTGGATTCTGGGTGGTTTTTATTGTTTAACTTCATATGGACACTCAACACCGTATGCAGTTTGATACATTGAAAAAAATGGACGTGAGTTGAAAACCAAGGGGTTTATATATATATATATATGTACACAAAGATATGTAACTGACACACTCAAGTGTTGATTTGGTTATAGTTCTGACTTAGGTGGTAAACATCCTGGTCCCTTGAACTTGGACATAAATGACATTGAGTCTGCAGAGATTTTGAAGTAATGGTTACTTCCTAAAACAACCTTTTCAAACACTAGTTTATTTTTTAATTTAGGCTCTGTCTGGAGTGCCTTAGTTTGCAATAATTCCAACCTACAGAACAGAGAACTAGCCACCTAGTTACTAAGCACTTTTTTTTTTTACTAACTTTCAGTATTTCTTTGAATTCTCGACTTCATTCTCCCATCATTTAGATATTATCAGAATTGCTTATTCCAGAAGGTGGGAAGTGGCTGTGCGCAATATGAAATTATAGCACTACCTTTCAAAGTCTAATACGTTGGGCAGTGTCTGCAATTCTTGCTGCTTTGTGGGAAGTTTGACTGTTTCCTCTTCTGTTGGATAAAGACCCCATTTAATAACCACTCTTCTGTAAGGCCCTCCACACTTTTAAGTCCTGCATGAAGTGGGATTCAGACAATGCTGGTGTTGCAGTAGAGGTGAAATGTGTCCTATGAGGCCTTTCTCCTGAGCTGCAGCTGGGTAGTGTGGTCTGTGATCTGGTGGTTACTCACTGACTTAAGCCTTCTATTTTACAGTAAAAAGGCTAGTTTGTTTAATAGCCACCCTGTGTGATTTTTCAGTAGCAGAAATTCCTGGACTTTATGAAGCAGTATTTCCAGTACTGTATTATCACAGTGTGTAGTACTACTTATGTTATATTGCAAATGAGCACCAATAAAAAATAAAAGCTCCATGAAGCTCACAAATCCCATTATGTACTTTTTAATAAAATCCTCAGGACAGTATTGGAGCAGCCTACCTAATGATCCACCTTCCTGACTCTACCTAACTTAAAGCCTGGAATATAAAAAGTGATTTAAATGCCATAACAAATTTGAAATCAAGCTGTCCTTCTATGGAATACTCATGGCCTGAGGAAAATATCACAGGGCTGCCTTCTCTTCTCACCAGGAGGTATGTTAAACTGGCGACAGAAAATGTTGTTGCAAGTGTAGATGTATATGATGAAAAGCTGTTTGTGAAGCCTAACCTCTTGTTCTGTAATAGGAAATGTTCACCTGTAGAACAAAGAAAAGAGTTCCTTGAATTACATTAGATTATTTTGACTCAGTCTGTACCTATTTGAAGGGATCTGTTGGAGTAATGTGATACCCTGAGTATAAATTATCTAAATTATCAAACTGGCACTGAAAAATAGCTGCCAAAGTCAATGGAATCAATGGCTTCAGCCAAAGATGAGGTTTTTTTCTTGGCTGGGTTTGCCAGTGTGATCCAGCCTGGCATAGGAATGTTGCTAGATCCAAGGGTTAACTGGTGCTTTAGTGCACACAAGATGAACAATCTTTGAAGATGATTTTTCAGTGCCACTGGTTCCAAAATAAACAATTTCTGTTCACATGGTACATTACCATCAACATGGAAACTAAATTTAAGAGACCAGATTTGAATTTTGCCTTACTCAATTAGTAATGTGCCTGTGCAAGACTTGCTGTTTCCTGGTGGTGGTTCTGCTCTCCTGCATTGCTCCCGCTCCGTGCTGGTGTCCCAGCCAGAGCAGCTCTCCAGCCCTGCAGCCCAGTGCCCTTCCCCTTGGGAAGTGCTTTACCTCTGATCACCTGCCCTTTCTTTAAAGGCCCTATACATCAGGTACTTGTATTACTTACATCAGTGAAATGCCCTGGTAGTAGGCAGGCAGCATCTTTGCTCCAGGTAACTCTCTTTTCTTGAATTAAAGGAGTTTCACGGAATGCTTCTTGCTCATGGGCAACTGAGGAAAGACGTTAAGAACAATGATGTAAAGATGTATAATCCTCTACCTCTGACTTTTCTTCTTTTGCAGGAAGGGTTTCTCACCATGGCCATAACACAGTTTCGACTCTTTAAAATCTGTACTTGCCTGGCAGCAGTGCTTTCTTTCATTAAAAAGTTAATATGCAGGTAAACATACTATTTAATTTGGTTACCTTTTCTTTTTTTAATTACAGGTTCTTTCACTTCTTTCCTCCCAACACTCATCCACTACTTTTCCCAGTTCTGATTTTACTAATTGCACAACAATCAAGACATATAAAATCTTAAGTCAAATTCCTTCTTTGATCTGGATTTTACTTTGGAGTTCAAAAGTCTGTGTAGTGCAGTTGTGAGTATATTTTGTGGTATGGTAGCTCTAACAATGGGTGCTTTCTAAGCAGCTATGACAGGGTTTTAAAATTGCCTTTTAAAACTGTCCTATGTGAGATTTGAAGAAAAAGTGTTCTCTGCTTTTCTAGCAGTACTTGACAAGTGCTGTTTTGTGTTTTAAGATTGTCATTTAGCAGCAGCACACATCAGTAGGCTCTCAGTATAAATGTAAGCTATTCTCATCCTGCTCTGTCAGAAACAGTTGCCTGAGGCTTCAGATTCTTCTGCCTATGGAAGTTTCCAGATCAAAGGGAGCTGATTTATTTTGGTATTTTGTTTGGTTGCTGTTTTTTGACATTGTTGGTTGGGGTTTTTGGAGTGCGTGTGTGTTTAGTTTTGGGTTTGTGTTTAGGTTTGATTTTTTGTTTTTGCTTTTTTAATGGGCATGACTTATTTTTGCTTACTCTTTTAAGTCATACTTAGTGCTCTTTTGTGTTGTAGACCTGTGAATGCAGCAGTGCAGTGCCTAGGAGCATTCAAAAAAAGGCTCAAGAGCTATGGTTGTGCAATAGTAAGGGTTCAACAGGGCAGTAGCAGGGTACCTGAGATGGATCTTGGAACTGTGCTGCCATGTGAACTACTGCCACTCCTTCCTGCCACTCTTGCAGAGTGCTGTTTTAGATAAACAAATAGAAGTCCATGAAATGTATTCTCCTTTTGTGTACTTTTGGAACTTTTCTTCCATGAATAAAATTAGTTGAAAGAATGAAATTTAAAAACTCTTACAAAAGCAAGTCAGGGATCAGATTAGTTCTTTAGCTACAGATTTGTCTCCTGTTTAATGTCAGCTGCAAAGCACAGCTTGGTAAACTGTTTTCCTGCAGTGCACCTGTGTATGAGTGTGCCTGATAACCAGCAAATGTGATTTAATTAAATATGCATTTTAATTCATTAGATATAAGCTACTACTTAGATAAATTTAGTGTACATTCGTTTTTCATTTGAACAAGTGCTTATAGAGGTACTGCATCTTTCTAGTCAGTGTAAAGCCTATATACAGTACTAGTCATGTTCTCTAGTTAAAACTTTTTGACAGATGACAGCCTGCCAGAATCCACTGCTTCCAAGAAATGAAAGCTATAAATATAAAAAGATATGAAACTTCATTCTGTTGAAAATCTGGAGTGATTTTCTCTGGCTGAGGAATTTGGATACTGCTAATTAGTAAGGGAAAACAGAAGCAAGAATTCTCAAGGCATTTGGCATTCAGAGCAGCGCTCAGTATCTGTCTAATGGTGGTTGTGACACAGTTGTGTCCCTGAAAGCATCTTGTTCCCTCTGTAAAAAAAGTCATGGAGATCTGTAGCCTTCCTCAGCCCTGCCCCATCTTCCTTTCCATGTTGTATGGCAGAAGCTGTTTCCTCCCACCTCACCCCTGTCAGTGTAATCACTTTGGCTGGGTTAATGTTTGTTATAAGACACTGGATAGAGTCTTCTAGACCATGGAAATACAGAAGTATATATAATTGCACAAGTGATGGTTCAGAATAATATTGAAGATCTGTATGTTGTACAGCTCTGAAGGAGGATGTTTCCAAGCTTGGTTTTTCTTTAGAGACATCAACTAAAGCTAGTCAGGCAGAACCAGAAATTTCTGCTGTGTTTGAGGGAGCAGTGTGGTCACCTTCCTGTACCCCTAAGCTGTGCTGCTTTTCAGCTTAAAGGAACTAAACTGGCTAGAGTTAATAGTATGGAGACCATTTGATAATGGCATCTGAGCTCTACTGAAGAAGAATCTGTTTGGCATGAGGTAGGAAAAATAGATGTGATCACTCCTCAGCATGCAGCAGAGGTGGTTTTACAGGCAATTCACTATTCTGAGTTGATGATAGAATGTTCTATAATAGTAAAACTAATGGTTGTAGTTTCTCAGTTTTATTCTCATCAGTAGTAATAAATGAAACTGAACTTTTCCAAGCTATATAAGGTCAATGACAACCCTGCTGTAGGAGCTTACACTCCTTGGGGTAACTGTGTGTGAGCCTGAATTTCATTCCCTTATGTTGTCAGGTCTTAAAATATAGTGAATGTCAGCTAAGAATATTTCATTTATTAATGTGGTTTTTGAAACTGTCATTAAGTAACTATCAAGGTGGTTCATTTGCAGTGTTTGGTTTTGATTAAAATTATTTGGTATAGTTGCCAAAATGCTTTAATTGAAACAGTATTCTGTAAGCAGAAGCATGTTTTGAACACAAGCTGTTGATTTGCATAAACTTGTACTATCTCTGTTTAGACTGTGAAGGAAAAAGTGCTTTAGAGGGGCCTTCAGATAGGCAGCTGGAAAAGTGATTTGTTGGACACAGCTAAACAGATTTCTCAGTTTGCAGTAGAAATGGCTGTCTTTAAACAAATGTACCTCAGCAGTATTTGCTTCATCAGCACTGACAGTCTAAAAATGGCAACAGACTGTATGCAAATAACTGAATTAATTTGTCTATTATTTTCATATTTCTTAGAGTTGCTTCTCTATTTCCACTGCAGTTTGAAAAGTAAATTGCACTTTGAAATTCTTGTGAACACCTCTTTAAATTAATGATTAAATTCTTTGATTAGCAGACTTACTGGCAGTGGTTAATACTAAGGTAGTTTAAGCACTTATTGTTGTAGCCATGACTATTTTCAGTAGTGCTGTTCTCAGACTTCCTTTTTGTTTTTTTTAAACTTAGTGCTCATGTTTTCAGAGCTTGGAGGAATCCTACATTTTTCTTTCAGGTCTGGAAGAGGGCGAAAGTTAAGTGGAGACCAAATAACTTTGCCAACCACAGTGGATTACTCATCTGTTCCTAAACAGGTAATTGCTTAGATGGTAGGTGACTTAGTAGATAATTGCTTAACAGAGTGATTATACCAGTCCCACAACAGGATTGGTAAATAGGTTGGAAAGATCTATTGTTATTATATACACACTATATAAGAAGAAGTATGTATCTTAGCAAGATATAAACAGACAAGTTTTTACTTGCTGATAATATTGAGTTGTACCATATAATTGTATTCAGCCTGAAGTAGAAGACTGGTCTTCATGGGATGAAGATGCACCTACAAGTGTGAAGATTGAAGGTGGCAATGGTAATGTGGCTGCTCAGCAAAATCCTTTGGAACAAATGGAACCTGATTATTTCAAAGATATGACACCTACTATAAGAAAAACTCAAAAAGTAAGTATTGAACTTTCAACTATGCTTACAGAGGATTTTCTTTGATTTAAAATAGTCTATAAGTAAATTGTCAGCTTCCAGAAGGTGCTGCTGGTAAAATAAAGTAAGGAATACATGATCTTGGCAGCCATGTTAAATTTGCCAGTGAGCCTTTTAGGAGAAGCATTAGTGCAAGTTTCAGCCACATCAGTATAGGATTCTACCAGTTGATGAGGTGGTGAATGGCACTGCAGCCATTGAAACTTAACACGGTCTGCACAGCTACTGTGCAGACTATTGAAGCAGCTAAGAGAGCTCATGTTCCAAAGCAGTGTAGCTGTGCAGACAGCACTGTCCTCGAGTAGTATCTTCCAGTGACTTGTCAGGGCAGCAGGGTTTCTCCATGGAATATGCCATGCAATTGTAGCTTATATCAGTACTGGGAGATCTCGATTTGATCTGTAGTTCTGTGATCTGTCTCTGACTTGGTCATGGATTTCCATGTGACTTAAGGAAAAGTTAGTGGGGAAGGGAGGGAGTTCTTGTCTTTTATTTATATTTAGCTTCTCCCACATATTGGTTCTTTTGTCTGTACAGCTTCCAAAATCTGAGCAGGCTTGAGACAGTGTGGTGTTGTGTAGCTCTACCTCCATGTACACTGTATATGATCACCAGGAATCTATGCAGTGTTTTGACTTAATACTTTTCTTTTTTTTTTTTTTGAACATTTTCAGATAGTTATTAAAAAACGAGAGCCTTTAAACTTTGGGATTCCAGAGGGAAACACAGGATTCTCTAGCAGATTAGCAGCTACACAAGATATTCCTTTTATTCACCAGTCTGTAAGTATTCTCTGAGTATTGATCTTGTATTTGACAGTTAGATCTAACTTCTGTAGGAGAAGGAATAGTCTGCCTAAGGTCTGCACTGTGAGGAGGAAGAGGAATATAGTTGTGGAATAATGTGAATTGTTTTGTTCAAAGCAATGAAGTGATTAATCTAATTTAAACTAACTTGCTTTACTGAGGAACTTAACCAGATCAGTGCTGAAAAGATAAGAAGCCTCCAAACACTTGTATACTTGCAAATCTTTTAAAGCAGGGGACTTCACTTCTACCCTTTTTTTGTTTGTGTGTTCTTTTAAAAGCTTCTGGGTTGCTTTGCTTATTTCTCTTGGTCTAATTTTTAACTTTCTGCTTCTCCCTTTCTTTCTGTAAGCATTGTATTCCAACAGTTTCCTAATTTTTGCTCTTCAGCCTTTGAAGGAATAGTTACCTAATAGCCTGGCTGTTTAGAGGCAGCAGCTCCCCTTCCTTTCCCTTTTGTCTTCTTTAATGGTGTTTCTGCTTTGACTAACACAGTGCACAGAAGGGTCTAGGCAGAAAGCAGTACAGTAACACTTCCTTGGACAATCCATAATGAAAATAATTTATTCTAGTGAGAAAAAGCAACACTCAAGTGATACTGGACACACAACTATGTGGATATACCTGTTGGTTTGTCCATGCAACTTCCAAAAATCTTCTACAGTATCTACTAATTACATCGACCCAGCTTATCTTCTCTTCCTAAATTCACACTCCAGTACTTCCTTCCTTCCTGTATTACCCACCAAAGGAATCCAAAAAACCCTCCAACAGTAACAGGAAGAAGTCAGTATTAGAGCAGGAGAAACCACATAGACAGTAAACTGAAAATTACTGACATATCTCAAATATTCCTGTAGTCTGAAGCATCATGGTTAAAAAGAAGTGGTTTATCTGTGGGGTTTGGTTTGGGTTTTTTTTTTGTTTGGTTGGTTGGTTTTGCTGGTTTGTCTTTGCTTTTTTTTCTATATGGTTAGATCTTTTCTTATTTTATTTCAGCCTGAACTGGGGGACTTGGATACTTGGCAAGAAAATACTAATGCCTGGGAGGAAGAGGAAGATGCTGCCTGGCAGGCAGAAGAAGTTCTTAGGTAACTGAATCATAGAATGTTTAAGGCTGGAAGGGACCTCCAAAGGTCATCTAGTCCAGCCCCCTGCAGTGAGCAGGGACACCCTCAACTAGACCAGGCTG
>JANHGL010011269.1:0-24466 GCA_024611195.1 Ceyx melanurus | reverse complement strand
ACGCCCAGCCCCGCCCGGGGGCCCATCCCGCCGGGGAGGGAGGACCGGGGAGGGAGGACCGGGGAGGGAGCCCGGTCCGGCCCCGCCCGCGCCCGCCGCGCCTCACCTGAGCGAGCAGCGGCGGCTACGCGCCGACCCTGGCCCCTCCGCCGCCCGCCCATGGCTCGGCCGCTGCCGCTGCTGCTCTTCCTGGCTGCTCTGGGCACCGGCTGCCGCGCAGGGTTCCCACCCGGCGGCACGGCCGGGCCCTCCGCCGAACCGCTGCAGGACGAGGCGGACAACCAGGAAAACATCCTCTCCCAGGTACCTGCGGGGAGCGGGGGGATGCGGCGCAGCTCGGGGGGTGCGGGGGACCCGCAGCGTAGGGGTGACCGGTGCCGGGGGGATGCTACGCGCACCCTTGGCGATGGTCGGTACACACGCTCGGCGGTGCTGGGTGATGATGCAGCGGTGGGTGATGCTGCCCACTTGCCTGCGCTCACAGGCGGTGCTGGGTGGGTGCAGCTGCAGGGAATTTCATCGCCCAGGGTGCAGTGAAATTACTGAAGCCCAATGAGGGCCTCTCAGCATTCATCCTATAATTTTCCTGGAGCAACTCAGAAAGTGGGGAGCCCCTTGGAGGGGGAGGAATTAGTGGAGCCTCTTTGTGTGCAGAGGGAGGGCTCCAGGCTCTTTCCCTGCCAGTGGGATGCAGTGGAGGTTTCTGTTAGATTTGGCCGATCAGACTGTGTGCTATTATCAGCCCTCGGAAATGGCTAACGTGGAGACTATTGGAAACATACCATCAAAGTTATTTTTGTGCTTTCAGAAGCGCTGTCTGCAAATCTCCGTAAAGGAAATTCCTGGCATTGTATGAGGCTGATCAGAAATACTGTTTCACCACCAGGTTACGCTGCTTATAGGTTGCCTTCCAGTGTGCCTTCACCCTGTTTGCCTGTATAAAGAAATCTTACTTAGAGTAGCAGGTGAATTATTTGTTGTACTGGGCGGAACATTTTAAGACAGCAGGATGAAGTTCGTATTTAAAAGTCTCTTATTTAAAATTCAAAACAGTTGGGTCCATTTTATGCAATGTCTAATAAAAAAATGCCCTGATGAAAGAAGCCAGTTTTTATTCCCTTTGTGTGTAGAGATCATAAATTTCAGTGCTCTTGAGAAACCTTCTTGGTCAGCAGATTTTGGAAGAGTTAGGCAGTTTCCTCAAGGTTCATGGTGTCCAAAGTGTCCTTGTTTGGATCTCCAGGTCCAGAGAGTGCTTGTCCCTTGCTGGGCAAGCAAAGGACAAGAAGTTTGCTAACTGCTGTTGCCCTGTGCTCAGCTACTAGGTGACTACGACAAGGTGAAGGCAGTGTCTGAAGGCTCTGACTGTCGGTGCAAATGCCTTGTCAGACCCCTGGGCCGTGGAGCCTGCCAAAGGATTAACGAAGGCACTTTTAAAGCAGAGGATTTTTACACAGTGGAAACCATCACGTCAGGACCCAGCTGCAAGTGTGCGTGTGTGGCCCCCCCCTCAGCACTCAACCCTTGTGAGGGGGACTTCAGGCTGAAGATGCTGCGGGAGGCAGAGAGCAGCGACCTGAAGGTAGGAGAGGAGCTTGAAATCAGGTCACTTACGGGAGGATGAGAAGCCTTTTTTTCCTACAGCTTTTCCTAAAAAACTTTTTAAAAAAAACCCATCAAACTCTTTTCCTAGTTTTGTACCAGTCTGTTTGATAAAGAATTCAAAAGCAGCTTAATGGATTGGTTTGAGCTGCTGCAGTTTATGATTCACTCAATTCATCCCATTCTGCCTGGGGTTCAGTGTGGTTGCCTGTGCTGGAAGCCCAGGAGGGACTGGGCTGCTCCCTGCCCTTTGTCTAGCACTGAGTGTTCCCTGGGGACAGTTCTGTTCTGCTCAACAGCTGCCAGGGCTTTTTTTCCATCTCTGACACCGGCTCCCAAGAACCCGTACAAAAAGCTGGTTTGGCTTTCATGGACCAAAAGCCTCTGATATGTTAGTGGGAGAGTGTGTTACACAGCTGTCTGATGGCAGGATGGGTTTTGTTGTTTTAAATGCTGACACTTCTATACTATTTGGTATTTGACCTCTTTCTTAATACGTACTTCTTTTCTAAATGTGACAGTGTTTGTTCTAAGTACTTTTTACTGGATTTTTACAGGATGCTTATTTTTGCTGGTCTAGCAGCTGGCAGCAGACCCTGCTGAGTTTTTGATCTTATCCTGGGTAGGGCAGCAGAAATCCTGCCCAGAAGTCTACCAACTTGGTGCAGCCCTGAAGTGTCTACTGAGTAGAAGGTTGATTGCTGGTGGCACTTGTTTTCATGGTGATGGGATGTACCCCAGTGCAATGCTGCTACTCTCAGCTCAGTGGAAAGGCAGGTGGTGTGCAAGGTGTTGCTACAGGGCAGTCTGCTGCTGGGGCCACCATGATGGGTTTGTTCTAGTTAATTTGGAGTTCAAGGATGTGTTTCATCTTTTTCAACTGCAAATAGTTATTGGCTTCTTGTCCAAGCTGCCCTGCAGCTAGTGAAGATAAACAGGCACAGGAAGACAATCCTTCATTTCAGGAAAGCAGGAGTATCAGTCTGGAGTTTTTTGGTGGTCTTTATTTCCAGGAGAAGCCAGGATGTCCCACTTGGCCTTAGATAAGCACTGTGATCTCTTTGTGGTTAGTGGAGGGGACACCCTCCGGGGTGACAGAGCCACTCCTGTATTCCCTTGCCTGAAGGCAAACAGAGCTCTTCCACCAGCAGCTCACACCTCTCTTCCCTTCCTCTTCAGAACCTGTCAGCCTTCAGGAGGAGCATCACAGCGTGACTAGCTGCGCCCTTGGCTCTGGCTGCCTCTTCCCACCAGGGAGCTGCTCACAGCCAGCTGTGGTGTGAAAGCTTGTCCTCTAGGAACTGGCCCAGGCTCTCCAGCTTATTTTGCAAGGATCTGCAGCCAAACAATTTCACAAGGTTTATCCAAATATACACATGCTTTCTTTGCTGCAAAAGTCAAACCCCAGGAGCTGTGAAAATCGCCTTACTTTCTTGCCGAGCACAGGCTTCCTGGGGTCAGGCACCCTGGGAACATCCATATCTCGTAGGGGGACAGCTCCAATTCTACGGATCTCATGAGCAGCAGCCCCTATGCTCTTCAGCAGGCATCTGGGAGGGACAGGCCAGGCCACCTTGTTGCTCCTAACAGCCCCAGGGATTTTATAGTCCTTGCTGATCTAATGAGCATTGTTCTTGCCCAGTCCATCATAAGGATGTACATAGCTGTGTTCTGTCTGTTGTATTTTACAAGGCTTTCTTATGCTATGACTCAAAACTCCTGGGTACTCTGTCAGAGAGCCATGTGAAGCTCCCCAAAATGAGAGTCCTCCCTTATAACGGGTGGGCCGGAGGATGCATCCCTGAGAAAGGGCGTAGATAAGCAGCAGCAGTATCCCTGGAGTACCCCAGTGCAATGCTGAATGGCTGCACTGAGCATCCCAGATGAATGTTTCAGTGCCATCCCTGCCTTTAATAAGGTTCCAAGGGAATGCAAGAGTCAAAGTCTGCAATGGGTGAAGGGAAGGAAACGATGAGTTGGTGTGTGCATCAGTGTAGTCTTTTGAAGAAGGTCAGCTCGGTGTTAGCAGGGGTAGCTGACTCTATTTTTGTGAAATTGCAGCATGCTGTTCCTCTGCTTGTAAGCAGAGGAGTCTCAGATGCAGAGTCTGTGCAAGGAGTCTGTGTTCAGGAAGATTTGGAAGGTGGCTAATAAAGTCTGTAACCTTTGTGCATTGATGGAAATTATCCAGCCTGGAGAGAAAGCACATGCCTCCAAGGGCTGTCTGGCTTGTTGTGTGCATTGTATTGGTTCTCTCTGTCCAGTTCTCAGTGGAAAGTGGATGCATAGCCATAAAACAGTCCTTGTCTCTTAATGCTGCCATTTTATCTGGCCCAAAAAAATCTTTCCTTTGCTGTCAGCTCCACAGGGAGACTGGGGTGGAAACTCAGAGTGTTGCCAGCAGTGCTGCTTGTAATTCTCCCATGTTTATGAACCTCTGTTGATCAGTTTGTAGATCCTGTGAGAAAATGTCACCACCTTGTAGTAATTCCCACACATTGAAAATATTTCTCAGCTGTCAGGGCTGTGAGGTCTGCAGTACGACACTGGACACGTGGGACTGGAAGGAGCAGGCACATGTGGGACCTGAGACAGAGAATGATTTCAGGAGCCCTTCTCACCAGCCTGAGCCTTGCCCATCATTGTCCTCTGTGGAGTGAGCACCGGGAACCCGTTGCTTCTGCAGAACGAGGGTATTGCTGCCTGGGCCCCCAGGATCAGCGAGCAGGGACTGGTGCTGGGCAGGGCATGGGGACACAACCTTTCTTGCTGTGGGAAGGGAGTGAGTTAAACACAGGGTGTCTCTGAAGTGGGTGGTTGAAGGAGAAGGCAGCATCCCTGTGATAAAGTAATTCTCCAGGGAGGCAAACTGTTGCCAGGCTGGCACTGAATTTTAGTTGCTTCACTCCTGTATTTGTGATCATTTTAAAAATTTTTGACAAGTTTCTTCTTGTTCCAGGGAAAAAAAAAAGCATGGGATGGCACAAACTCAGAGTCTAATCTCCAATTCACTTTAATTCGAGTTTCTCTTCTGTTATTGCCTCTTTTGCTGCTGGTCACATCACTGGTGGGGTAGCCAAGCCTTTGGGCTTGTGTGAAAGAGCCTTCCTAGAGCTGACAAGGAGGACAGTGCTTCTCCTTTCTCTGCTTGACAATCCTCAGCACCCAAAACATGCTCCTGAAGCCAAGCTCTGCAGAGGTGATGTGCATTGTGCTGCACACTGTGCTCTGACCATGGCTACAGTGCAGCACTGCTGAGAAACTTGGTTTTGATAAACTTCTTGCACTAAGATATGTGCACTGTTCTTGACTTTTCAGCTGTAGAAACCACACAGAGTGCTTTTGACTGACAGTGCTCCCTTTGCCTTGCAGCTGTCCTCCATCGTTGAGATGCTGGAAAGTGCTTTTTATGGCTTGGACCTTCTGAAGCTTCACTCAGTCACAACCAAGCTGGTGGGTCGGGTGGAAAAGCTTGAGGCGGTAAGATGAGTCCTGCTTTTCTTCAAGGTTGTTGCCTTTGGTTGGACTTGCCTCCTATCTTGGTACCTTTGGTGCATTCAGAGCCTTATTGCTTTTGGAAAAAATGTGAATTAATTATTTGGCTGAAACTGAACTTTTCACCAGTCCCTGTGGGCAGTACCCAGCACATCACCACCCCCATCTTCCTTCCTTGGCCCTCTCCAGGTCCCTCATGGCCCAAACTGCATGTGGGATCTCAGCCCTGGTATCACCAGGACCAGTATCTCCTTGTGGACCAAAGGCCCCACTGTGAAGTTTTTCCTCTTCTCAGTTTTATGTCTATGCTGGTATGATAGTTGCTCTCAACTGGGGGTTTTTGTGCTATTTTGTATGTGGGTGAGAGGGTCAGGGCTTGTGCTGAGGTGTATTTACCAGGACTGCTGGCAGCTAAAGGAGGACATATTCCTTACGGACCAAGCTAAATCTTGGCCTGCATTAAAAAAGAGCTGAACCCTCAACACTGCTAAATAGATAGATAAAGTACCTTCCTTTTTTTTTTTTTTTTAGAGCAGAGTTCACTTCCATAGAGTCTAATTTTTCTTTGGCTAACACAACACAGGGTTTGCAGTTTGTTAAGCTGTGCTCAGCTATGTAGCAACAGGTTGCCAGTTTAAATACTGGAGTTTTCTCCCATGTCTGTATCTGGGACAGTAATTCCACATTTTTGTCAGAGTGGAGCAGTCCTGTTAGTCTGCAGCCAGGAGCTGAGAGGTGATGATTTTTAAAGGCAAAATTCCACTTGCAGAGTGTTTTGGGAAGGCTCGTCATGCTCCATCCGGGGTCAGGAAGGAGACAGCTGAGAGGATCGTGCTTGCCTGGGGGACTCTGGGTTTCCAAGCATGGTGTTTGACCCAAAAGTGGGGAAAGGGGTTTTGAGGTCTAAAAAGAACAAACTATAGTTTTGTTTGCAATCCCACTCTTTCTCTGTGGTTTAATGTATTCCCCAGTTGTTACTTGATTTTCCCACTGAGTCTTTGCTAATTATGGGAGAGGAGCGAGGAAGTGGGAGCTCTGCCGCCAGCCCCTTGCCGCACATCCCCTTGGGGACCTTCCCTGCTGCAGTACTGGTGGCTACGGGTCTGGTGGTGGGGTGAGCCCAGTCCCATGGTATAGTGAGTTGGGCTTGCCCAGAGCAGAAGATGCTGTGGGCCCCACAAAGGGCCCCATCAGGACAGACTGATGGTCTCCTGGCGTTTAACATTCACGATTAGCTGGATTAGGGATGATGGAGGGGACAATGGTATCATTTATGGATCTGTAGTCCATTAATTTGTCTCACTGTGAAACTGAAAACGGTGCTGTTAGATGTCACCTTTAAACAGGTCTGACCAGAGTGACACAGCATGTTAGGCTGTGGGAGTATAGGTTCCTCAAAGACCTTGCTGATGGTTGAGTCAGAGAAGGTAAGGTAAGGTCAGGAGTTTGGGTGTTGCCAAATGACACAAGGGATTACTTTACATGGGTTTATCACTGTGCTCTTCTTCAGTACCAAAGAGGCTGTGTCTGCCAACCAGTCCTTGTACAAGTGGTTCAACACAAGCAGTGCTGCTGGCACAGGTCTGTCTGGGCATGTTGGGATGATCTTGTAGCATGACTGCTCTGCTCACAGCCCACTAGTGAGGAAGATGGGCAAAAAACTTGGTCTGGCTTTGCCCAGAGATGGAGTAGTGAAGGTGTAGGAGGGAGGAATTCACAGATTTGGGTCTTTAGTTTCCCAGAAGCAGGGCTGCAGGATCATGTAATAAAGCAGCTGAAGCTGCCTGCAGGCACTTGGACAGGAGAGGCCTGGATTAAACAGATTCTGTAGTGTTGCTGGGGCAGGGCAGAGCTGGTGCAGGCAGCAGGTGTGAAACGCCTCCCACTGCTGTCTTAGCACATAAATTCCTGTTGAGAGGAGGAGGGTCATACCCTGCATCTACCACAGGATCTGATACAACAGACAGCTGAGATGCTGAACAAGAGCTTGGCATGGCTTCAAAACATTGGCCTCTCAGGCGGGTGTGCTTTTGGCAGCTGCTCTCCAGCAAAGCAGCTGAGTGGTCTCAAGCAGCATCAAAGGCCAGGCTTTGGTGGTACCTTGCCACTCAAGAGGAGGCAGATTTTATCCCTAAATA
Source organism: Ceyx melanurus (assembly GCA_024611195.1). Lineage (NCBI taxonomy): Eukaryota > Metazoa > Chordata > Aves > Coraciiformes > Alcedinidae > Ceyx > Ceyx melanurus. Next base: position 17,231 of record JANHGL010011269.1, on the reverse strand, counting down.
GCTCACAAGCCAAACATTAAACAGAATAAGTTATAAGGACACAAGGCTGTTGGAATCACTTGTCCTCTCAAAAGGAGGATAGCATCAAAGCTGCTTCTGCTCCTGCTCTGCTTTTGGAAGAGCATTGTGAGATCCCCTGTTTCTTCTCTTACTGCAGCAAAATTCTCGCTGAAAAGTCTCTGCCTTATTGAGCTTGGCTTCAAAGCTGTCGATGAAACAGTGATGTGGGTTGTTTCCAGTATAACAAGATATTTGACACAAAAGGTGACAGTAAAGGGAAGGAGCCCCATATACTTGGTCCACAGAGTTAGTTATGTCTCTATTGAGGCAGTGTCTCTACTATATCTTCAACTTGCAGCTGGTACATCAGCTGGTGATTTTGAGGTCATAAATGGAGGTCACAGTGGGGTATAGGAGAAATTAATGGCAGGAGAGATTGAAAATGAAAGATTGGAGGAACTGCCCCCAGTCTCTGTGCAAAAATGTTTTGACTAATGTGCCATCTATTCAAAGCAGCTAGCATTTAAGATGTTTAAGACCAAGGAGAGATGAGCTGAGATTACAGCAGTCCCTTGGATACAGCATGTGTTGGGGACTGAGAAGGTCAAAGAGGTTTGCCTCCCTTCTGGTCCAAGGGCAGCTTTCTGAGGGTCACTGGCTCTTTTTCTCCATAGATTCTCCCTCTCTTCTGTGGGAGCATAGGGTGATGGGAAGGAGCAGTCAGCAGGGCCAGTCAGCAATGCAAGACCAGCAGAACAGAAACCATACAAATGGGATGCTGACCTCAAGAACTTGCCTGGGGTGTCAGGCAGGCAGCAGTCAGACAAGATGAGACCCTGCTAGGAAAGTGGGATTAATAAATGGGAGATGAACTTGCTGCCAAAGGCAAAGGATGCAAGGCTGGCACTTCAGATGTTTTCACTTGTCTTTTCTTCTTCCTTCTGTGAGCTGGCAAGCATGGGTGAAGCTGCTCTTCAATTCTGTGGCAAAGAGTGGATCTGGGATATGCACACCAGGGGTGGGGTTTCTGGATTCCACTGGGGTCAGGGACACCTTGTCAGAAGCTGAAGTGCCCAAGCTCAATGGAGAAGTTGTGAGCCTAAGATGGGAGCACAGAGCTTGTTGGCTTCTGGGCTGTGGTTTGGGGGCTATGGAACATTCCTCATATTTACATGGACTCTCTTCTATTTTCTAGAGCATGTCCAGGAACTTCACTCAGGAGAGCCATCAGGCAGGAGCCAATGTGGAGGAGGTTCTGCAGGATCCTCATCACAGGGGCAGGGAGAACTGCTCCAGCCTCATCACCAACAGCCTTGCTGACATTGAGAGCTCTCTGCAGCGGGATGCTGAGGCTGCCTACATGCACGCTGAGGTATTGACTGTCCAAGTGGGTTGCTCTGTTTGAGGTCACTGCTACCATGCAAGCCAGCCCAGAGGGTGTCTCCTGGATGTGGCCCCCCAGCAGACCACCAGTGCAGGATTATTGTCTTCTTAGCTTGGCTGACCCCATTTCCATGCCTTCAGCTTCAGCCTGCTTCTCTCTGCACAACCCAGCTGCTGCCTTGATGTAGGAAGGAACTGGAGCCGGCTGCTCCCTGGGCCTCCCCTTTTCCCATGGGGTTGTTGGTTTTTGAGGTCAGCGGTGACCGTGCTGCTTGGAAAGAGTGATGTCATTGCAGGGCTGGCTGGGAAGAGCTGGGAAGCTTGGAGCCTTTGATTAGCAGGGCTTGGGGGCTCGGTGGAGGGACAGCCTATTGCCCTCCCTTCTGGGTAATCACCCCTCCTTAGCCAGCCCCTGTACCCAGCGGGCTCTGTGCAGAGACTTTGGCATCCTGCTGAATCGAGTCTGACATTCAGCCCTGGGCTGAGAGGATCCCTGTGGGGTCTGCCCAACATGAGGATGTTCTCTGCCCAGGGCAGTGGCTTCTGTGCAGCCCCAGAGAGAGGTGTTTTGGGAGAAGGCCTGACCAGGGTGTCTTGACCCCCTTGCTGTTTCAGTTCTTCAATCTAGGGTGGCCTTGTGCTGCTCTGATCCATGCTGGGTGGCTCCTGGAGCTTTCCTTCACCCCAGTGTCCCTTCTGCAGGGCAAAGGGTATTTCCCCATCTGGGCAGTGGGGTACACATGTGGCCTGTGGGGCAGTGGTTGGGGAAATGGCACCAACTGTGCTGTGCCGGCACACCCTGCACCAGGGAGTGAGCAGTGCCCCATTGCAGAGATGTTGGGCAGCGCTCCTAGTCCCTCTGCCCCTGCTTCACAGTCTGTAACCTGAGCAGTATTCCACTGCCCACTGGAGAGGAACCAGCCCTGGCCAGGCAGGAAAGCAAAGCGTGGGGCTTTTATTACCCTGAGTGACCTCATTTCCCAATGTTCCCCTTTTCTTGCTGTTAATTGCAGCAGGGCTGCAAAGGGACTCTGAGCCTGTCTTCTAGGCCAAATGGGCAGCACTTCAACCTTCGGACTGTCTTTCCGATTTCCTTTAATGAGCTGAAATCCTTCAGGCATGAGCTGCGGCAGCTGGTGACTGCCTCAGTGCTGGGTTCCCACTCCCTGCCCGGAGGAAAGCTCTGGGTCCCTGCCCATGGGGGAGGGGTGTTCCTGGTTCTGCTGGTGTCAGCCTCTCTGCTCCACCAAAGCTTGGTGTGCATTGCACATTCTCTACAGTTCAGCTGCCGGTAGCAGTCCCTGGCGTGCAAGTGGTGGCAGTGAGGAGCATGCCCTGCTGACACTGCCCCAGGGTCCCTTGGCTCTGCTAGCATGTCCTGTGGCCCATAGCCTGTGCCTGAGTGAGCAAAAAAAAAAAACAACCGAGGACTGGGTTTGCTTGATGGTAACAAGGTCACACAGGGGCAACAATAGTCTACCACCCCTGCTGTCTCCTGGAGCATTTCCCATGACAGAATGGCCTGAAGGTGACCTTGAGAACATCTTACCCAATGCTCAGCTGGCCAGTCTGACCTGTCTTGTCCCCTGGCCTATCCTGTAACAATCTCCTGTGTTTCTTACAGGGCAAGTATGAAGAAAGATACCTGAAAGATGAAACCATCTCCCAGCAGATCAACTCTGTCGAGTCCCTGCCAGAGCTGCACCTCTCTCCAGAGGACAAAAACCACAAGCAGTTCTTGCAGAGGAAGCTGCACATGAGGAGCCGACCTCCTTCCAAGCCCACCATCGTTCGAGGGGTCACCTACTACAAAGCCCAGTCCACTGAGTCAGAGAATGACATTGAGGAGCAGCGTGAGTTGGGTTTGCAGCTGTGCCCGGCCACCTGGCTGCATCCTGTAGCAAACTCATCATCTGCCCCCTGTGTCCTGCTATGCCCTGCAGGAGCTTGTGAGCAAAGTGTGTGGGGTCACCACAGGGGGCAGGGCTTGAAGGCAGAAGGAGGTGGGATGGTTGGTACCGTTGAGCCCTGTGTAGGGGAGCAATGCAGCATTGTTATTCCATGGAAATCCCTGGTAGCTGAGGAAATAGGTCACTCCTTTGATTTAAAACACCCAGCCTCAACACCTTTCCCAAAGTAAATGCAGGTTTATTACATAAATTAATCCTGCAGATCTTTCTGCCAGATGGCATCCTGGGAGGTGTGTGCAGTGGTCATGGTTGTGGAATGTGGCTTAGAGGTATTGCTGGCTGCTGCAGCAGGGTGCTGCTTATGGCTGGGAGCAGGGGGCTGAGCCCCCAGGGACCAGCAGAGAGGGCAAACAAGGCAAGTACTCTTTCCCTTTAAAGCCAGCTCAGCAGTGAGGTTGGCCAGCACAGCCTTGTGTGGGTCCCTGGGATCCCCAGGATGAGGAGGTTAGGTGGGTGAGATCTGTCTGGGCACTGCAGCTGCTTCCATCCTGCCCCACCACTGGGACCAGCCAGGACTGAATTGCTCTCTGTCACCTCACACTCTGCTTGGCCTAATGTGGTGGATGTGGCTCTGATGGGGTCTCCTTGACCTCCTAACGTGTGCACCATCAGCCCCTGTGGCTCATGCAGCCCTTCTCCAGCTGCAAATGAAAAGGGAAACAGGGTGGATTTAGTACAAGACAGCCTGGAGAAGTGGGCAGAGGAGCCAGAGTGGTGGGATGATCACAGGGGGGCTGCAGGGTTCACTCACCATGGGGCTGACATCCGTGTCTGTGTTCGGCAGCAGATGAGCTGTTCAGTGGGGACAACACAGTGGACCTGCTGATTGAGGACCAGCTCCTGAGGCCCAGCAGCAGGGTGGGTGAGGCTGTGAGGAAGCCCTCCCCAGTGGGATGGCCGCCCACCCCCATCAGTGACCCCACCACCTCACCAGCTGCTGATATTGCTGCCACGGCCACCATGCCCCTGTCTCCTGCTACATCCATGGGGCCCACACCAGATCCCACCACTGTGAGCTGGCTAATCCCCACCCCTGAGACCATTAGTACCTCAGTGGAGCTGGCAGAGGAGGAGCCCTGGCAGCTACCAGCAACCTCAGACAGCACAGTGTTAGCCACAGCCATGGAGAGCCTGCCCACAGCCACCACTGCCATCTCCAGCGCTGCTGTGACCACCACCACCAGGACAAGGGACGTGGGGACAAGCTTTGCCCCGGAGAGCAGCCCAGGAGTTTGGGGACAGGTGAGCACCCCCATGATGCCAGTCAGCTCGATCATCCCTGCCACCCCGAAACAGGCCTTGGAGGAGGAGGACATCAGGAACATTATTGGTGAGTGCCCGCAGGTCCTGTATCGGTTCAGCTGTGCCCACAGTATGTCCTGCTAAGTGCAGCACACCTGGATGTGGTTGCTGGTGGGAGGTGTCATGGAGATGGTGGCTGGACAGCAATTTACTGAGGCACCATATTTACTTGGTTGTTAACTCTGGTCTTTCTTCATGGAAGCCTCTTTCTGCCCTGCCCAGCCCCCTGAACTGAGGGAAGTTTACAGTAGGTTCCAGAGAAAGCAGCAGCCTTAGGTGGGGCAGGGACATGGCTGAGGTTGTGTGGAGCTGTTTGCAGGATCTGCCTAGCACTGCTGGGTCCTTGTGAGGCTGAGCCCAGGCTAAGGCAGTGGGGGGACTTGCTGGGTGGGCAAGATTCTGGAGGGGGTGATACCTGCAGAACCCCATCAGGAGCAGAGAGAACATGGCTGCCCTGCCCTGGGCCTCTTGAGCCTTTCTTTTCCTGCACAGGGCGCTGCAAGGACACGCTATCCACCATCTCGGGGCCCACCACCCAGAACACCTATGGGCGTAATGAGGGGGCTTGGATGAAGGACCCCTTGGCCCAGGAAGAGCGAATCTATGTCACCAACTACTACTATGGGAACACACTGGTGGAGTTCAGGAACCTTGACAACTTCAAGCAAGGTGGGGTTGCATCACTGTTGACACTGCACCAGCTGCTGCTTAACTGGTCCATGTAGCATCCCCATTCCCTGGAATGCTGCAAGGAGGGGGGGATGCCCTGCCCATTGACCCTCCCCTCTTGGGCACTGGTACCCAGCATGTGGGGTTCAGAGTATGGGGCAGGTCAGGCTGCGTGTGGCGGCTCTGGACTTTTTTCACCATGCCAGACTGCAGCAGGTGGCTGGGAGGGGACTGCAGGCAGGGCTGGGGACAGAAGGAATTGGTGGTGGGGCCATCAACTTCAAGCAAAGGGTGAATCTCACCAGCAAGGTGTCTCTGCTCTCCAGGTCGCTGGAGCAACTCCTACAAGCTCCCGTACAGCTGGATTGGGACAGGGCATGTTGTCTATAATGGCTCTTTCTACTACAACCGGGCCTTCACACGCAACATCATCAAATATGACCTGAAGCAGCGGTACGTGGCTGCCTGGGCCATGCTGCATGATGTGGCCTATGAGGAGTCCACCCCATGGCGGTGGCGAGGCCACTCGGACATAGACTTTGCCGTGGATGAGAATGGCCTATGGGTCATCTACCCGGCCATCAGCTACGAGGGCTTTAACCAGGAGGTGATTGTGCTGAGCAAACTGAACGCAGCTGACCTCAGCACCCAGAAGGAGACCACGTGGCGGACAGGGCTGCGGAAGAACTTCTATGGAAACTGCTTTGTCATTTGTGGGGTCCTGTATGCAGTCGACAGCTACAACAAGAGGAATGCCAACATCTCCTATGCCTTTGACACTCACACCAATACCCAGATCATCCCCAGGCTGCTCTTCGAGAATGAGTATGCCTACACCACGCAGATAGACTATAACCCCAAGGACCGCCTGCTCTATGCCTGGGACAATGGGCACCAAGTCACCTACCATGTCATCTTTGCCTACTGAGACCCCCTGCCACAATGGGGCACTGCAAACCAGGGGCCACCAGCACCTTTTATTGTTATTTTTACTGTTATTATTGTTATTTTGTACAAATCAGAGAGTAAATGATGGGTTTTGTTTCAAGCTGGGTTTTTTATGGTGGATTGTAGATCGATCCCCAGGCCAGAACCACCCCCTTCATCTTTGCTGTAACCTTGCTTCTGATTTCCCTTCCCACAGGGAGGAGGTCCTCCTTCAGGAGGGCAGACCCAGCTCTTCTGCCTGGGGAGGAGGCTCAGACATGGTCCTCCGATGGGGTTTTTATCTAAAGATGATCAGCAAGAGCCCCACAACCACTGCAAAGCTAGGCTTCTGCTGCAGGTGCAAGGTCCTGGCAGGATGCTGATGTCTACCAGGACAGGCAGAGGACATGCATGTCCTATGGGACTGTTCCCATCTCTTGGGACCATCTTCCCAGCCAAGGGTCAGCAGGCCCTTGGGAGAGATCCTGCTATACAATGGGGCTCCTTATGCAGCTCCAGCAACCCCTGGTGCTGGCACATACGACAAGGACTGTCCTCTCCATCTGGGGCTTTGCCCTTTCTGACCTGCTCTGAGGGGCTGGGTGCACCCTGAGCCCTGACTCATGTCTGGAGTGAGCTGGCTGAGTGATGGGGACACTGTAAATACGTGTGGATGACTTTTGTTTGTTCATTTTATAACCCAAACTAGTCCCCTTTGGTATTTGCTGGGCGAAGGCTCTGCTTGGCCAGGCGCTGGTCTGCCTGGGCAGGGAGCTGCGGGGCTGGGCGAGCCCTTGGGCTGGGGGAAACTGTCCCCTGCGTGGTCTCGGCTCCAGTGCCCGCTCACTGCTGCAATCACCCTCCTCCCTGCTATTGGCCAGTGGGAGCCCCTGAGAGACGCAGCCCCTGCCTCTCAGCTCGGCAGCATCTTGTATTTACCTGCTGTCAGTAATAAAAGATTAAGTACCCTTGCAGTTGTTTGGGGCTTTCTTTGGGTCTGGTTCTCCCTCTGGACACATGGAAATGCAGAGGGTTATTTTTTGGGTGGGTTTTAGTTGGTCTGGGGAGTGCCAGTTCACACAGCCAGAGTCAGCAAGGCTGGCTGGGGGACCTTGGTAGGGCTCTAGGCTGCTTGGACCTGGCACTAGGGCAGCAGGCTATGGTCACGTCCATCTTCAAGAACTTAGCTTGGTCATGGCCACAGGTGATCTCAGGTCATCTGGGGCTGCAGTGAGACCTCTCATGCCATGAGACTCAGGAGTGGGGGTCTGGGGGCCAGCGCCTCGGGCGGTGCCAACATTGGGCTTAGCAGAGCTCTGCTGCAGCCCAAGTGACAGCAGAGATGGCACTGGCTTTCTAGTCCTTTGCTTAAGTAAAACAATATTAACAAGGAAACTAATAATAATAAATAAAAGAACCATTTTATTGCCTTCAGTGCTAGGGACACAGAACAGTACAGAGGATGAGAGGATCTCTCCACCACCAGAGCCCACAGGAGCTGGCTGAGGATGTGGTGCTGCAGCAGACTCAAACCCCTGGCCCCCAACAGCAGCTCTTTCCAACATGCCAAGATCAACCATCTCCACCAGGTCCCTGCCATGGCTCCCCAGCAGCAAACAGCCCCCCCAGAGCAGCAGCAGGGCTAGTGGGGGGAAGCTGCATGACTCTGGCTCGGGCACCACCGGGATTTTTATTTTTGACTATTGTGTGAGCTGGCCCACAGTCAGGTGGGGCCGAGGCCAGGAAAACGAACTGGTGCAAGGAGTGCAGCCAAACCCGTCGCCAAGCCCAGCTGCTTCCCAGCACCAAGGGGACGGGGGGCCTATGCAGCTCACGCTTACTACGTGGCAAAGGACAAAACTTTTCCATAATGTTGCAAGGAACATACTTCACAGGGGTGTACTGCTCCTCACCCTCCACCTCCCTGAAGCTGTCTGTCTTTCTACAACCTTTATTTCCTAACAGATGCACACACAAATCATAACAATAATTATTAATAATAAAAAAAAAAACAAACAACACGGGAGTCAGTCAGCGGTTCAAGACAATGAAGGAAAGGCAGTTGACTAGAAAACTGAAGCCCATCATCTGTGCTAACTGCAAAGGGGGGGAAAAAAAAGTAATGTAATACGCTGAAGTCACTATGAAAGGCTGATGCTGTGCTGGTGTCTCATCCCAGCTGAGCACTGCAGTGCACTGTGCGCTGGAACCCCTCAGCCCAGCTCTGGCCTGGGGTTTGGCTGACAAACTTGGGACCAGTTAACAGAGCTCTGCAGCAGTGGGCTTTGGAACAGCAGCAGCTGACTGCAGCAAGAGCCATGTCAAGTAGCTCAGTATTGGGGGCAAACAGCAGGGTCCCCTGCTGCCTCACAGGCAGTAGAGGAAGAGAAGGGGTGTGGCTGTCAGTAAGTGCACATGTAAGAGTGTGACTGTGTTTCAGGAGGAAACTGCTGTAACTGTGTCCCACTGAACTGAAGCAGCTCTCCCGCTCTGGCTGGGCCAGCACTGCTCTGTAAGCTGTCAGCAGTGAAAAGCATTAATTAAAAAAAAAAAAAAATCCCCCGAAAAACTGAACAGAGAAAACAAAACCACCAGCAAACAAACCATAAAACCTATCAGTAAAATCTTTAGAAATGCATGTGCAGTACTAACTCACCACCCTTGGGCCATGTCCCAGCCTTCTGCCACAGGACCACGTCTGGGAAAACAGGGAGGGTGTGGGAGAGTGCAGACAGGTGGGGGAGGGGTGCATGTGTGTGCAGGTATGTGTGCTCATGGGCAGTGTGGGGTGTACATACCCACTGCCTCAGTGGGAAGCCCTGTACCTCAATGGCAGTGCAGGTTGATCTGCTTGTAGTGCTTTGGCTGTGAGGGAGAGTTCCCTGGGCAGCAGCCCCAGGTTTTCTGCATAGGCAGGGCTTTGGGCAGGGGTGGCACGGAGCAGGGCTGTCCAGCCAGGCCCAGAACAGCCACTCTGGCAGAGAAGGGTTACTCCTGGAGCACAGGGCCAGGGCTGGGGTGCAGGGCTGTGGCTCTGCCAGACACTGCTTCTTCTTGTTGACCTGAGCAGGGAGGGAAGCCTGATGTTGAGCACAGACCTCTGCAGTGGTGTCTCTGAGAAGGACCCCAGTGGTCAGCACCCTACATCAGGAGGTGGTTTAAAAAGGCAAAACAAACAACAAAACAAAACAAAAAACAACATACACCCCCATCCCCCAACAAAACACAAAAACCAAACCAAAAGCAAAAACACCACCAAAAAAACAACTAAAACCACAAACCCAAACAAACACATAACCCCTCCAAAACAACCCCCAATTTTGGATTGTGCATAAGTGGCAGGGACAACCCACTGCCTGCCTCTGTGCCAGCCCCAAACACCAGTGGCTGGTGCTAGTGTCAGGGCTGCAGCAGCGCTGCCTCACCTGCACCACTGGCACCAGGCAGCACATAACATGCAGGTGCCCCAGCTCTGTCCCTGGCAAGGGGCCAGCCAAGCAGGATAATCCCTGGGCAGGATGGGGTCATTGGGTCAGGCACAGGAATGGGCAATGGTGGGGGGGGGTCGGGGGGGTTCTGCTCTTGCTGTGCCATGAGCCCCAGGGATCTGCTTGGTCCAAAGAGGCTCAGTCTCGCAGTAGGACCTGCTGCATACTGGGAGCATGGGCCCTGCTGCAGGAGCTACTGCAGGGATTTGACAACTGCCCTCAGGGCATGGGGTGTCTCAGGCACAGAGGGAGATGAGCTGTAGAAGGTGTCAGTGTGATTTCTGTGCTGCTCTCGGAGATACGGAGGGACAGATGAACTTTTGATATGGAGGATCCTGGTGTCCATCACTTCACAGTCAATCTGCATCATCACCTCATAGTCCTGCCCATTGATAACATTTTCTGCAAAATAAGGAAAAAAAAAAAAAGAGTTAGACCTTTAAGCTGGTGACTGAACAGCATTAAAATCAGAGCTTTCTGGACCTTTTTTATTGTCTCACACAGCACAGACCCAGCCTGGTCGTGACACCTCAAAGGGGCCAAGCCATGCTTAGCACATGCAGTCACACCTAGAAATTAATGTAAGGCTTTCCTTTTCCCCTTCGTCATCTGCACATAATTACCAATGAAGTTTTGAGTTGTGTAGCTTTTATTATCAAACTGTTGTTCTTGAGCCTCTGAAGTATAAGGGTGATTGAAGATGGGGCTTATTTGAACAAGCTGTATGTTTTGCTTTCATTTTATTGGTTTAAGAAATCTGTAACCCTCTTGACACTGAAGATCTAGAGGAATTCACCAAATTATTGATTAAAAAAGTTAAAATGCAATCCCTTGAAAGAATTAACTGTGCCTAATTACCATGCTGACCTGGCTGTGTACTTGTACTACCTTGTGGTGACACTGGATAAGGCATTACCCCAAGAGACCTCCTGAAGTTGGGAGATCTGAGCAAGCATGTGGGACCCCATGCAAAGGAGTGCCAGGCTGCATCACCCTGGTGTGGCCCCAGGCCAGGCATGTCTGCTGCTGCAGGACCTCCTGGGCTTGCAGGCAGAGGCTGTGCACATGGCCAGCATCTGCTGCCTGGATTTAAAGGTGGAAGAGTATTTCCTACATAGACATTGTGTCCAAGTATGCGAGAGCTGAGATTGGATTTCCAGGTACAACCAATCCTTGCCTCTTGGAGTCAGAAATTCTGCCTGCCATTGGCAGTTTTCTTTCTGTATTAAGGAGGATGGAAGATCATCTAATGGAAAGCATATGGATTGGAGAATGCAATATACATTACTAATTTTTACTGTTTTCCTGGATTAACTCTGACTCTGGATGACAGCTGACAACTGTGGCCGGACCGTCTTGTACCCCATACCACCTGTAGAAGCCATTAGATCAAGTATGTCTGGTAATGAAAAGTAGAAGCAATCCCTTGCTAAGGGGACTGAGAGGATGCAAGGGAAATCAAAGCGTCCACCTGCAGAAATGAAATGGAAAAAGCTCCATGTGTGCCACTGAGTGACCAGCTCATGGTGCTGCCCATGTCTTTGGGTACTGTATTTCCAGATGGGACCCTTCCCGAGACAATCCTCCCAGGTCACCCTTTCTTTCATCCTTTGGATAAGCTCTTGGTTCCTATCTGACAGGATCAGGACCAGATGGTGGAGAGGGTTGGGCTGGTGTTGCTGCTCAGGACAGGGGGCAGCTGAGGGCACAAGGAGAATCTAAAGAGGGGTAAGAGCCTGGCCTTTGGGCTGGGGAGAGCTAACAGGAATAAACTGTCTCCCTGTAACACAGCAAGCTGAAAAAAATAGCTCCTCAGTTCTCATGTTGCAGGCAAAAGCTTGATAGAACTCTGGCTATGTAAGAAAATGTGCTCCAAAGCCACAAGTTGGTGAAGTGGGATGGTACAGCAGCCAGGGCCAGGAAAACCTCTTGCTAAGGCAGCAAGACTTCCCATGTCTGCCCACAGCAGCCAGCACAGTGGGCTATCATTAGGTTCCCTGGCACTGCACAACCTGGAGAACAGCAATCCAAGGGAGGGAGTTGTGTGGGTGGCAGCAGGGAGCATGGGAACCAGATCAGCCCATCTCAGCCAGTTGGGCTCCCACCTCTCCCTGTGCTGACACAGGCTCCCCCTGCAACTATGTGGACCATGACTAAATGAGCCACAGCACTGCTACCCTGTTGCAAGAGGTGCTGTGTCTTCTGATGCCACCAGAGCTGAGAGAGCTGGGAGGAACTGTGCTCACAACCAGCCTCTCTGGCCAGCAGGCATGAAGGGGACTCAAACACCCAACTCAAGACATCCACCATGTGCCTCAATGCTGCCCCATGCCTGTAAATTAGCTCAGCAGTGACACTCAGGTTTAATGACAGGTAACTGATGCTTTCCCCTTTTGGGCCGAAGGGTAACTGATGCTTTCCCCTTTTGGGCTGAAGGTCATGTTGATGAAGAGCTGCTGGAATCCTCTGCAAAGGGTCTCCTCTCAAATGGATGAGGAGAGTTATCAGGAATGGCTCAACTTCAGGCATTTCTAGCAACCTTTCTCATTCCCATTAGCACCAAACTGACTTGGAAGAGGAGGTGGAATTTTCTGCAAAGACAGCAGTTACTGCTTTGTGATGCTGGTGGGCATCTGGACCAGCTGCATTCAAAGAAGCAGTCTGAAAGACATGCCAGCCCTGGGATGCCTGGCCACCATCAGAGAGACCTGCCTGACCCAGCCCAACCCAGAGGGTGGAAGGGTGATGCTGTGCATAAGCACACATGGTGCTCGCAGCAAAACAACAGGCAAATGTGACCTGAATGCAAACGGCGCAAACTCATGTTTGGAAAAACTAGCTCACTGACAAAGGGGCAGGCCCCATCCTGAGCCTGATGCCATTAAACTGTTTCATGATCTGGATGAGGAATAGAAAGCATATTTGTAAGATTTCTGCAATATGCTAAACTGGAGAGATTTCAACCACCTTGGAGTATTCGATTAGAGTGCAGTTTTGATAACAGAGAGAAGCTGTCCAAAAGCTTCAGGATGCTTTTCAACCAAGCACAGTACAACTCTCAGGAGAACTGGAAAACATGACTACAAAATGGGGCTGGGCAGCAACACTGCAGAAAAAGCTTGAGGACTGCAGAAGATCACTGTGAATAAGCCAACAGCGTAAGAGGACTAAAAACAATCAGTTTGATTTCAAGAGAAACAGATTTATCTTTGACCAAATTTCTAATGCAAATGAAACACAAGCCCTGGATGAAGCTACCTCAGGAGACCAGGGGATCTCCATGACTGGCTGTTTTTAAGGAAAGGCTGTATGACCACCTGTCAGACAAGACCTGGGATTCCTGATCCTCACTCTGTACAGGCACTCAAGAGGTGCTCATGGTCCTGCTGGCAGTGCCTTTCTGTGACCAGCAGATGCCTGTTCATGTCTGCAGCCCCTTACGAGTAGACTGCAACTGATCACTAGAGTCCAGTACCACAAAAAAGCTAATAAACATCAACTGTGCTGCAATGACTGTCTGTCTGCTCTTTGCTCGTGACAAAGACAAGGCAGCACAACTTGGGCAAAGCCCTTTCAGTGAGATTTGAGCTGAGGTTTCACATAGGTTAAGGGATATACACCTCCAGCACCCACAGTTCGAATGGTAGTGAGAACTGTGCCATGTTTCCTTGATGGTCAGTTTAAGTCCAATGGCTACGCAGCTGGCACATCCAGCTGTGCTATTTCTAATCCCTTGTCAGCAAGTGGGCAATATCTGGAGCAGAGTTGCGGCTTTTCCACAGGATCTTGTTGTCTGACCTTAGCCACAGAACAGGCCAACAATTTTGCCTGGTGATTCCTGTGTCAGTTCTTTTAAAAATAGCCCAGTCAGGTTTTCTTCCCTTCCCCTTCCATGGAGCCATCCAGCAGCACTGACAACTGGAAGACACCAGTGGAGCACAAGGTGGGTTTTCCAAAGAGGCCCTGACAAGTGCTGAGCTCACCAGTTGCATGAGGCCGGTCTCTGGAGGGGCAAGAGTACATAACCAGTACACGTAACCTTTCCTTCAACTCTCAGGTCAGCCTGTACTGCCCTACACAGCACCCAGCACACCCCACAGCAGGCAAAGACAGGCAGGGCTGGCAGGGAAGGAAGGAGTGGCAGTCTGGAACTGCTGCTGCTCGGTCCTTGGCTGGAAGGTCAGCGCTGCCAATGTGCATTACACAGGGCTGATGAATAGCCCTGAGCAACACCAACACTGAATTATTTCTCATGTTTATTGTGTTACCGTATTACCTACGACTCATGTTTTGTAGGATTAAATAAGCGAAAACACAGGAACAGATCTGTAGAGGTGTCTGGATTTATAAATAGATTTACTGCTTCTCTTTGAAGTTCAGAACGTATAGCTTCAGGCTTCAGAAGCTACCCTTCCCAGGCCAAAAGGCTGTGTTCATTATTTGTTAATAGGTTTAAAAGCCAAGCTTCAGGTGATAGGCTATTTCAAATCAACAGCAAAGGTAATTGTGCCAAGCATTACTGTTCTCTGATTTCACCCTCTCAAAGTGTCTCCGTGGCTCCTGCAGGTTGTACTAAACTGTCCTGCAGAGGAATACCCAAAAAATATTCTGTGACACCAATACTGTATAAGTCAGGTCTCAGGACTCTTGATTTGATAGCCCCAATCTTCAGACTCTTTTCTAAGGTCCTAATTGCCTTTGCAGTAGATGACCCATGAACCTACTGTCTGTTTTTTTTTAGTGGGTGACTTGTGAAAATGGTCAGAACCTCACCATCTCTACTCCCACTGTCTTCACTTAATACACAGTTAAACTAGTGTCAACCACATAGATCTGGACTACATGTCCTCACTTCTGGTAAGATACAGGAAGGAAAATAACTTGCCCCATCTTTACTTTAACTAGCTGTCTTTGTCAGTAAAGCTGGAGAGTCACTCCCTCCTTGTGGACAACAGTGTAGAGTGGATTTTCTATCCACAGAACTAGTTTAGTTGATGTCAAAACAGATGCCAGGGAATTATTTCTGTGTAAGGCGATCAAAAAACATCAACTCTTTTAAAACCATCTTTGCTGAACAGCTACTCATGCCCTTTGCATTTTCCACATTTCCTTCTAAAGAGAACATTTGGTTTGACAGACAGTCTTTGGAATCTGGTGTGGTAGTGCTAATTTATTGCTTGCAGAACCTTCTGCAGCCCCATCTACCATGCCAGCAGGAACCAAAGCAGCTTTCAAAGAATCGTAAGATGTGTTCCAGTATCTGGTTGTTTTGTGCTAACTGTGTCAAGCTGACAATGCTCAAGAATGATTTAGCACCAAATTACCCAAATAACTGCAATCTGCCCTGGCCCAAAACAGAGTTTATGTTTAGGACAGCAGAGAGTTCAGACAGTGCTAGATTCAGATGATGAGGGCACCAACTGCATGTAGTTCTGGGGCTGGCCTGTTGATGGGCTGCAGTTGTCCCCAGGCATAATTCAGGGGTTTTCTCCACACTGTCACTTCTTCAATCTTCCATCTCATCTCTGCTGAGCAGCCCTGACTGTCCTACCCAGCACATCTGGACAATATTTCCGTCTGAAGGGTTGGTATACACTACCAAATAAGTATATAAATGCAGCAGTATTACTGTAACAGCTACACAGACTAAAAATACACTCACTCCACCAACGCAGCATGCTTCCTAAAACATTTACAGATCTGCTTGTAAGACACGATTGTTTGATGCAAGGGAGAAAGTTCTATTGTGACCCAAATAACTTCTCTTTTAAAATGTAAATTACTGCTTAGAACTGTTTTAAAACAAACCAGTTGCAATGGTTTCACCTCTGTGGACTCTGCTGACCTCAGCCCCTGACATAGGTTAAGTGACATCCTAGGCATTTCAATCTTCTGGGTCTTCCAGCAACTCTCAGTGAGACAGGCTGCTGGGTCTGTATTCGCATAGCAACAGGAGCCATGGTCAGAAACACTGGATCCACATAACTAAAGGCATTTGATGAGCCACAAGTTAACAGCAAAGAGACAGGGTTTCTCCTCATGTCTAAGCTGTTGGAGCATTGGTGCCAGGGACTATCCAAGGGCAGTATATGCAGGCATGAATGGTAAGCAAGAAAACTGGAAGAAACAATCTGTCATCTCCTAAGTAAATAATGGAGCCACAGGAGAGATCATCACTGGCTATGGGTAAGAAACACAAGATGCCCACATCTTACACCACCGTGTGATTTTTGGCAAAGGTCAGTGCCTATGGGCAACGTGGTCATTGGCAGCTCTGTGCCAGATGGTACTTGTGGTACCTGGTCCAGACTGGGATGTCTCAGGGCGACAGAAGGAAAGTTGGTGCTTCCTAGGGACCATTTCCCACCTATTGCCCACCTCTCTTTCCAATCTTCTTTCACGCTGCACAGTCATTTTCCCCTAAGACCATAAGCTACAGAGGAGAAGGTCCAGTCTGGATCTACAGTTATTGCTCTTGTTGTTTTGGAGGGAGCTAATGGACATCTCAGTAAGAAAAGATCAGAATCACCAGTGTTGACCCTCCCAGGCACATCATTTAAAGCTCCCTCAGGTAGAATATTTCTTGGAAATACTGTGACATTTTTGACATCACTGGCTGTGCATATGTGTGTTGTTGGCAGGATACCATTGCTGCCAGATGGCTGTATTTGAAACCTAACCAGCTGTGGCAATACTAATGACAAGGGGAAAAAAGAAGAAAACAGAGACAAGGGGCTGCACAGAAAACTCTCTTGGGAGTGAAGGAAAGAGGCTGGAGAAAGAGCAACTCTATTAGGCAAAACCATCCCATGCCTGCTTGGGAGGCACAAAAAATATAAACAAAGTCCCCACACAGCCAGCAAATCCAGACATACCCACTTATTGGACAAATAACTGGACACAGGAGAGTACCCTAGAACAGCATTCCAGTAAAAGCTTCTTTTAAGAACAAGGGCTGGAGAGTTTTTCCCAGGACAGCACACAGGGGACTGCTCCCTCTGCAGCATGGAGTTACTGGGAGGCATGGGCATGGTCCTTCAGTCTCTACCCTTCAGTCCCTAACATGGGCCTAGCATCTTACAGATGCTGTTAAGAGCTGGAAAGCCTTTCTGAACCAATGCTACCACAGGCTTTAAACACCAGCAACATCCTTTTCCCAACATCCTTTTCTCACTCACCTTTTCTAGCCTTGGTACTGCCTAAGAATGGCTGTTCTGCACAAGCAGGAGAGCAAAGTCCCATCATACCTCTATTTCTGCCTTTAACAATGACCACTAACACAAGCGAAAACCAGGGCAAATATGTACTTTTGGTGGTGTATGAAATAGTAAATAGATGCTTCCTAGCTACCTCATCTACAGCCTTCATGGTT
This sequence comes from Ceyx melanurus, assembly GCA_024611195.1. Lineage (NCBI taxonomy): Eukaryota > Metazoa > Chordata > Aves > Coraciiformes > Alcedinidae > Ceyx > Ceyx melanurus. The sequence goes on along the minus strand of JANHGL010011269.1, from coordinate 120 downwards.
CTTCAGGTTCTGTTATAACTCTTCCCTCCACTATCACTGTCAAATTCACAGATTCACAGATGTTAGGGGTTGGAAGGGACCTAGAAGATCATCTAGTCCAACCCCCCTGCCAGAGCAGGA
>JANHGL010011266.1:0-20383 GCA_024611195.1 Ceyx melanurus | reverse complement strand
AATTGTGATTGAACCTACATGCAGCGTCCACAGCTACCATGAAAAATTCACAAATTCACATTTCAATTAATATTTCAGTAATTTTTTATTGAATATATTTATATTTAGAAAACTGAAAATAAATTTCTTTCTATTTTTAGTTCTTTGCCCTCCCCATTTTTAAATTGATTTTCTTACTTTTTTTTTTTCCCAAGTATATAAATTTGGAATAAAAAAAGACATTGAAAACTGTTTCCAGTCTGTCTTCTGAATGCCTTATGCATACTCTTAATTTATATGTTTACCTAGATAACTCCTGGATAAAAATAAAAACCCCATCATTACCCTTGTAGTTATACGTAATTCTATACCCAACACGTACAGAGACATGGGTGGATGTTCACAGCTTAAGCAACATTATTTGTTTTTCCTTTCTGGTTTACATAAAACCATGTAAAAGATCTGTTCAATAGCTGAGGTGTGTACATCAATAGAATGATTACCTTTAAACTTTTGAAACTATATTTCAACAACAATTTCCTTGTCTACAACTTTACAAGGCTGTAAATAGCCCCTGTGTGCATAATGAATTCTGACATCATAGGCCAGGGTTCTTATACACAGCAGGTTTTCCAGAACTTTTATTAGCAAGTTACACCTTGAGGCGAAACTAAACCCCCCAGCTTTCTATTATAAATGTTACAATAAAATGTTCCTTTGAGTTTTCCTCCAGCTCAATGTTTCTTCTTTCTTCCCCTTCCAAGTAATTCTTTCTGCAGCGTATAGGGGTTTGATACACAGATTACATGGAAAATGTGTTTTGCTGCAGACGTATTGGATATTAGGTATTGTTACAAGGCATTTTTTTATGGCTGGGGCTCACAGGACCAACGTAACAAGGTGATAAAGAACAAGATTTTTTGCTCTTACAAGGCTGGACCTGCGGCTGTTGCTATTCCTACGTGGCATACATGTGCTGATTTTATTTATCCAAGTGCTGGGTGTACGAAGCTCCAGTTTGTTACAGCTGAGGACTGGGAGGAGAGAGTAAAATGATTTTTCCAAAAGACTGAAGAGATACAGGCAGAGAAAGGCTTGCAGAGAAACTGCTCCTTCTTGCCTGTCTGTGCCTCTCTTCTGTGCCAGACCTTCCAGGCTCTTGTACACGCCACGAAGCAGATGCATCTCTAATGCTTTCTCCTCTGCATCCATTCCCACACTGTGATGCACAGCAAGGCTGGACTTTAAGAACCCGAACACACTGAGCTAGATAAAACACTGTTGTGATTACCTCTTGATCACTACAGCCGTTCCCAGCAGCTAAAAGTGATCCTGATCAGAGAAAATTAAACACACTCCTGTCCTCTGCACTGTATTGGGCAAGTCCCTTCAGTATTGATCTCTGGCTGGTAGATGAGTTCAGGTGATGGGGACACAAGTTAGCCAGGAAATCACTGCAGTACAGGCTAGTTTCTAAGCACAGGCTGATTATAGGCTTTTTCTGGAGCAGACCTCACTGAAAAATGCAGATGGTTCTCACTCTGTAACCTCCCCTCATGGCTTTTCCCAGACAGAAATGGGTTAGTGGCAGTGTGAGCAGCACCTTGCTGTGCACCAGCATGAGGAACCCGAGCAAGGTGCATGGGTTTGGTCCTGCTGTTTGTCTCTGAAGGTGTTTATACAGACAGCCCTGTACTGGATGTATGGTGCTGCTGAGCACAGTGAACTGCCCCATTCCTGGTTTTAATGCTAATTGGCTTTCAATTCTGTATGCACTTCTATGTTTCTGGGTCTCCCCTTGTCTGAGTTACCACATTCCACTCTAAGACTGCATATCTAAGGCCAAAGGGTTTTGCACAGTCCCTCTGGGCTGAAAAGCTGTGGAGAAGGTGGAGCTGCTTTCTCTTTGGGTTCTGTTTCACCCTGGCCCGTGGAAAAGCAGAGTTCTGGGGCGAGAGGATCTAGGCAAGTGCAGGCAGCACCCTGTCCTTGTGCTGGTGCCTGGGCTCCTATGGGGCAGCAAAATCCACTGCAAATCTCTGCCAGGAAACAGTTTTTCTAGCAAGCTGATACTCTTCTCCTTTTACAGACTCATCAAGTGAACATCAAAACTGATGAGAGAGTTTTGCTTGGCCCATTTCCTACGGCAGCAAGGCATCTTTCCAGTGTTGCTCCTCCGCCTCCTCAGCACACTGTAAGTTTCATTGTTGTTGAAGCAGGTTATCGAGAGGTCAGTAGGCTAACAGGGTGTTTGGATTTCCTAAAATTGTGCCTGTCCTTAAACGTGGCAAATGGGATTGTTTACACACCGCTCCGTGAACCTGGGCTGCCCACTACAAGCTGCACACAATGCTGCTATTTCTGCTTCTCGCTCCCTTCCCCCTTGATGGAGGGAGTTCAGCTTTCTGGGGGGGCTCATTAAGGTTCATAAAAAGCAGTAAAGAAGCTGGCTGGAGACACTCATAATTCTACAGGTTCACCATGTGGGATGTGCAATAAAAAAAAAAAAAAAAAGCATAACTAGAAAGAGTTGTCCTCAATAAAAGACTTAATTGGAAGCAGCCCTGATGGTCAGAATGGTATCAAGAGGAAGGAACTACCCTGACACTCAGGTTTGCATTTGTTTCCTCCGACACTGATTTCCTGTATGGCTTTGAGCAAGGCACTTAATTTATTCAGAGCTCCATTTCCTACCCATAAAACGGGGATAATAAGATTGCTTTTCTTTTATTGTCTTTTGTATTACCTACCTGGACTGGCGAGTCTCTCTGCACAGAGCCTGTCTCTAACTGGCCAACACTGCCCATCTGGATGGGTGTTTTAGGCTGTCAGAAGCCAGGTCCTCTTCTGCCACGCTGGGGTTCAACATGGTTTTCCCACCAAGGGCAAGAGTGGGTGCTGCATTCTGCTCTTCTTCCTCGCCTGGCACAAAAACCCCTTTGTGAGAGCTCATGTGAATCACTGGGGGCACTTTCAGGGCTCAGTTAAGAACCATTTAATCCCTATTTATCCCAGTGTACTTCCAATGAAATACTGGTATCATGGTTTTCTCTCTTTCTGTGTTTTCTCAGTAAAAACATACCATGAAAGACTGGCCCAAGCCATATTCTAAACTGGAAACTTTCCACTAATGTCACCAGCTAACGCTGTTGCATCTTGCATAGCTTCATATTATTTTCCTCTTTCTATGCATGCTTAGCACCCAGCTGGGACCCAGGGTCATTGTGATGCCCAAGTAGTGCAAGGAACTATCTATGTGCAGAAGAAGGAGATGATAATGGTAAAGCAGAAGTCATTCCCATAGCTTTTGCCCATCAAACCTTATTTAATTGAGTCTGTATCAGAGGGGTTCTGGAGATGTTATAGCATTAGAAACCACACATTCATATAAACATGAAGTACTGCCTACTGCACTGAAGAACCTGGTCTGAGGGGAATGTAAGGCAGAGGAGGGTGGAGGCAGATGCTGACAGTCTGAGAGAAACAGGTAATTTCAATCCACTGCTGATTAAGGCAACCATAAAAATGAGGATGGCTCACAGCCTGGGGCTATTTGGGGGGTGATCTGTGCTCAGGAGATGGGGGATTGCTGTAGGACTTGTGTGTGAGTTTGAGAGCAGCTGATAAGTGTGAGTTATGCCTCTGGGTAGTCTAGAAGAGGTGGAAGAAAATGAGTTATCATCTCCAGCAGAATGTGGTCTGATGACTGTCTGAACCTTGTGGGTTCTTGGTATCTTTGAAGTTAAAGGTGAGTGATTCTTTATCAATATATTAAAGTAACTGAGGTGGAGGGTAAGGTGAGTTATGACTGTGATGTGAGCCTGTTCCCAGAGGAGGAGGTGTAGGGGTTATGAGTGCACTAAAATGCTGAGAGAAGAGGGGGTGTTGGCTGCCTTATGAAGTGTACAAAGAGAGACCTCAGGCTGCTTTGCCAGTTGGCAGTGGGACAGATGCTTGAGCCACCATGGGAAGATGAGCTGTGATAGTCTTCCTCTAGCTGCTTTTTCTCATGTTAATTCAAAGGCACCACAACCAAGTGTGTCCTTGCCCAGACTAGAAAGGAGATTGGTGTTTGGGGGAGTCACAGCTCCCCTTGTTGCCCTAAGGGGCAGAGAGGTGCTGTGCACTTGAGCAAAGGGCCCCATAGAGTTGCTCTACACTTGCTGGTCATGAACTGGTGCTTTGAGAAAAAAAAATACAAGATGAAAAAATACCAGTTAGATAAGCATGGAAAAGCATTTCTAGACAGAAGACTGAACTAGACTTGAAGGAACAAATGCTGAGAGTCCCTAGGTAAATATGTATTCTGGTACCTGTGGAAGGAAAAAAGAGGAGCTCTACAAAAGTTACTAGAGAAACAGGACTGAGAATAACAGGCTAGTGAGCTGAGCTCTTGGGATGTCTCTAAACTATTGCTAAGGGTATGGCATTAAACAAGAATTCAAAGCCTTAGACCACAGCCAAAGCTATGCTGTAAGAGGTATTGCAGAGACCTGAAAGATGGATTCCAGGGCTCCTCTATCAGAACAAGTTATCTCAGAAAGTTGAGGGGGAAGCAGAAGCAAAAGATTGCTCTGCATGCCAAGAGCATATACATTTTATCTGGAGAAGGGTTGAGTGGCAAGTTTACTGAAGGCTTCTGGAGATCACAAAACTGAGTAGAGGAGGCAGAGCAGAATCTGATTTTGAGTAACTACTAGAGGCATTAAAAGGCAGGCCATGGAGTAGTTCTATTAAAAATTATAGCAGGACAAAAATAATCAAATTCCTGAAGTATACTGAGAATATTTAACTGTGTAGGAATGTGGAAAAAGCAGTAAAAGAAGATGCTGTTATATTTCTGGCTCTTGTTTGGAGGCACTGACAAAGGACTGAACTTCTGAGGTAAGTTAAGATGATCACCTGGAAGGGCTTGAAAATGGTTGTGACCTCTGAGGAAAATAACGTGTTAAAGCTGTGGAGTGGGACAAGAGACTTTAAAAAAAGTAGTCTTTAACAGACTGATTAGTGGGACTGCTTTTAAATCCGAGGTGGCAATGAGAGTGTTGGCTTATTTGATCCCCTCTGTGCTTGTTTTCAGTTCCAAGTTTATTTCCTTCCAGTTTCATGCACAGCTTCATTTATTGTTTGTCAGCTTGAGGTTTTCTAGCATTTCCTCTACATGTAAAACACAAACATTCAAGGTTCAGCAAAGAAATCTACCAATAATGTTCACAAAGGCATTCAGTTGTTGGGAATGGGGGCAAGGAGAGGCAAGTCATCATTTCCCTCTGCTTATGAACCCAACCTGAAGCATTTAGCTGGGTCTACTTAATGCTTAGCCCACTAGAGTGACTTCAAAAGCTTCTCCAGTCTGTCGCTGCCAGGGTGCTCTCCTCTGGGAGCGGAGAACAGGAGTCCCCAGGTGTGTCCTGGTGTTATCTTCAGAGGTACCTGCAGGCTGCAGTGTTGCCTTGGTTATCTGCACACCTCTACAGCAACCTGCCTTGGTTCTTGTTCTGGCTGGGTGTGCCAATCACCGGCTGTAGAAACTGGAGTCAAGGGAGAGCCAGCAAACTGGCTTCAAAGACAAAGGTAATTAAACATTTCCACTGGTGGTGTTCGACCTACTGGGGGAGGAAGAAGAATGTGGGTGTTCTGACAGTACTTATAGCAGTTTGTCTGTTCCTACCACAGAGCTGAGAGACAAGGTGTGTGAGGGATGGTGATGTTCCTATTGGAAGGTGAACCCAAAGTGCCTTTTTTCAACAAGTCTCTAAATTCCCTTTTATCCAAAACGTGTTCAGCTTTCTGTCCAAGAAGTAATATAAGATTATTTCCTATCTTTTAGTTTGAAAGCTGCTGGGGGTGTAGATGTGGATGTTGTGACAAAGTCAGAGGTCCAGAAACCAAGCAAAATTACGTGGGAGTCTGCACGGTGGGGCAGCCCTGCTCAGTTGCAAGCAGACCTCTGATGTGAGCTGTAAAGTGTTGTGGGTTTGTGTTGGTTTGATTTTGTTGGGTTTTTTTCCCCTGGCCAAAACAAAGCACATGGATCCTACAGCTTCATTTAAAGACTCTTAGGATACTAGGAAAAGGCTGGACCGTGTCTTTTGCCACAACAATCAAGATTCTGTAGGATTCTATTGTATTCTGAGCTGATTTCCCCTCTCCCCACCCATAACGTGGCTCAGGGTGTATTTTGATTACGGCTACAGAGCGATGCTTCCATGGTGAGATGGCTTTGAACCAGATCTTGCAGATTTCTCTCTGCCAAGTCAATTTCAAGTCTTTGTTTTGTTTCTTTTCCAGGTCAATGTGTATGGCTATATGTAGAAGGCTCTTTTCTTCCTGGACATAGTATTTCCCCACTGGGCTATATGTTCTTCACAGCCCTTAACATGCCTGAAAGAAGGGGGGGGGGAATCAAGTCCTCACCTGCAAGCCAAGAGAAACCATCTCACTAGGGTGTCTGCTCTTCTCCAGAGGGGCTTCTTGATAGATAGGGCTGGGCTCCCACTTGAGAGATGTATTTCCATGCTGCAGATGTCACCTTGCTGTCATAAGACCACAGCTGGTCATGTGTTTTGTGTTTTTCTTGACATAAAAATGCAGAGGGATAAATGGATCCACCTGAATCTGAACTGCTTGAGTTACTGCCTGCATCTCCTCCTAGGGCGACTTAGGTCAGTGTTTCCAGAACTGAAATACCTAGAAAGCATTTGAACCCATATTTGGGAATCTGAATAGGTGGTGGCCATCATTTTTTCTTTTTTTGAGAGGATGTAAAGCAGATGCTGCTACCACCAAAATCTGTGACAGCTTTGGCTTCTCAGCTCTGGCAGCAACAAATGGCTGCTTTTATTTCCTCCACATCTCCAGTCCTGTCGCTCCAGAGAAATCCAAAAGGAAACTCTGCAACATGGAAAATACTGATCCAAAGCACATTGAAATGTATGCTAATCACTGTGATGGGCTTTGGACCAGGTCCTAAGTAAACTAATTCTTGGATTGTCACCTCTGGTCATAGGGGCCCTTTGTTCTGCCTTTTTAATGACAAATGATTATGTTATAAAAAGCCTTATGTAACTTCTGGCATGGTTAGACATCACAGACGAGAGGTGTGTAATCTTAGAAATGCTCTAGCTAGTTTCTTGGGTTGTGTAACAAATAATTATGGAATCTCGCTGAGTCTTGCTTTATTATTCTACAGCTCTGGGCTCTTACCCCCGGTGGCTTTACATACCTGATAATATTTAGGTTATCTTGTAGCTTGGGTAATTTGTAATGACTTTTTTGTTACTGAATCTAATATTAAACAAAAGAAGTTGTTGGGGGAAAAGAGGAAAGGTGTGATGGATGTTTTGTTCTGAAAGAGCTTTTCCCTGCTTTAATAGCTTTTGGCTGATTCACAGATACAAATAGGGAGAGGAGAGTTCTTCCAAAGCCTTCCTCATGTCCCCCAGCTCATCATCATCACATCACTGATCTCAGCACATTGGGCAGTGGTGGGCGTGCAAGTTTGCCATGAAGAGTACTCTGTTATGAAATGTAGATCACTCTTAAAGACTAAGACTAAAGGTCTAGTAAAAACAGATTAAAACAGAGGAGGCCTTCTGGCCACAGTAAGTGTCAGGGCTTAAAGAATTCAGACACCTTTTGCTATTAACAAGGTAGATTAAATTACTTTTTCCTGATGCTTTTGTTCCATCCTGCTAAACCATGAAATCATTCCCTGCCTTCTCTAAATTTAAAATAAGACTATTATAATGACTTGTTCGAGGCATCTGTGGTCTCTCTTCAGGGTCAGAACAGATCCAAATCAAAGTGTATTTGTGGAATTGGAGTAAGTCTTTATCTAGGCTGGTGTTTCCAATTTCAGGCAGTAGGCCAGGCTCTAGGAATGGTATGTGCAGCTACAAATGGTCTGGGTATGGATGGTGGGGTGAGGGATCACCATGGGATGTAACTCCTTGCTGACCTCACTCTGCTCCCACCAGCTTTCATGGTCCTCAGGAGCTGAGGTCAGAGTGTGTCGATCAAGTCTCTGAAAATAAACCAAATGAAAATTGAGACATGAATAATTTCCAATAGCATTTTTTCCTCCTAGCAGAAAACCACATTTTGGCTTTGCCTTCACTATAATTTTATTTTAATGGAAGTATGTAAATGCTGTTTAAATATTATCAAGGTTTTCTGTATCTTCAGTCTGTAGAACCAAGAGTAAGAAAAGAGCCTGATGCAAACAGGGCAACCAAACTTTTCTACTCGCCTCTACATATCAACATCTTGGAACTCAGGTATGCTTTTCAACCTGATATAGACGATCAACACTACACAGTTATCACATATCAGTGTAACTTGAACAGTAGTTGAGTTTACATGATGGAAAATGGTGATAACGTATCTGTGCATTGATGGGCAGGAGGGAACCCTCAGGGCAGTGAGCTCAGAGCTGCACATGGTGATAAGAATGTTTAAGTTGGAAACTTATAAACGTCTTGACTTGTGACTGATGTGCTGTCAGAGCAGCAGCAAGGCCCTTGGGAGACTGAGATGTTCCCTCCTTTCTCAGGCTCCTTCCATTGCTGCTGTGGTTGACAGCTGATCTTTGAGAGGCAGCAGTGTGGTTGGTAGTGTTTGGGCAAAGCTGGTATCTCTGCAGCCTGTGAAGCACTCCGGTTAGAAAAACCTGAATCCATGAGTCTACACCTCAGGATTGTCTCCAAAGTCCTGGTCCTTGTATGAGTGAGCAACTTTACCTCTACCTTGTTCAAGAATGAGTAACTTCCATGGGTGTCTGACTCCTGTCTGTCACGGCTCCTTGAAGAATGATCATGTGTTTTGAAAGTTAAGTGCTTTTTGCATTATGTCCATCAAGGGCATATGCTGCTGGAAGACCTGCTCTGGTGAATCTCCTAAGTGTTGCTCATCAATCTAACCTCCTGCTGGAGTCAAAGGGCTCCTTCTCTGCATGGCAAGGCTGCTGGGTGACATTGTACGAGCTGGAGACTTTTCCTGCTGGTCTGGGGTAGAACCTTGGAGAGCCTATGGGATGGGCTATTAATGCACAAAATCAGGTGTGCTTGGCTGTTTAACCTGTTTTCTGGATGCTGAAAACATCAGAGGAACTGGATGTAGCCTGGACCATGGTAAGCTCAGCACCCTGAAATCCTATGGGTCCCTCACAGCTTGCACAAATCCTGAAGCTTCTTTGTAATAAGTTTAAGATCCAGGAAGACAGTTGCTATGTAAGTGACCAGCATGTTCAGCATCTGAAGATTTCAAATGTGGTTATTATATAGGATTGTTTAAAGAAATAGAGCAGAGAAAGGTGAAAACATAAACCTCATTTTCATCTGATAGCTTGTTATGGCTGCTCTTTGGCTTTAGGCCAAAAGGAGCCTCTTGCTGAAAACAAAGTTTCATGTTTGTGTTTAAGCCTTCTAATTTGAACGCTTATTTGGCCTTTTAATAATGCAGGGGACACAAAAATACCCCTTCATGACTCCGGTTGCTCAACTTGGCTGGGGTTTCCCATTACCTTCTTTCCCAGACTATTTATAGAGCAGCAATTAAGATTAATGTATAGCTGCTCACATTTAGTTCCTGGCTCTGCTGGGCTTTGAGCCACTCCCAACAAGAGCGGAATGACTGAGGTATTTAGTGTCCATGAGAACTCCTGCTGAAATCAGCTGGAGCTATCTGCCATGTGGATATGTGTACACCTTGAAAGCAGATGTGTTGTGGTGGTTTGTTTTTTTTTTGTATCACTTTTTTTTTATCTGTTGTGAAATGAAATAGTGAGGCTGAAACTAAACAACATACTTCCCAGTCAATGTATGGAAATGTATTTTCAGTACTTCTCAGTCCGTTCTTGCCATTGAATGGGAAATAAATCAAATAAATAGAAGGGAATGCAGTATGTGCATCAGTTCCTACCAGCCCTTTTGAGGGGAGGGGTATGTTATCTGTACAGTTCAAGAGTCTCATGGCTGTTGTGAAGTGGTGAAATATAATGATCGGTTTGTTTTTCCTTGCTGCTTGCCAGCTCTTATGGCTTGTGTATATGGGCTCAGATGGGACTGATATTGGCAGAAACTGTGCATGTGGCAGGCACGGTCTGAGGGAGGTATATGGTATTTTGAAGAACAGGCTCCAGTGATGAGTTTATGGACACAAAGTTCTCTTTGGTGTTGTAAATCCCTGTGATGCTCTTGTGCTGCACTTTGTATACTGAGGACTGATGGACCTGGGCTACAGGTACCTTCTCTGCTGGTAGGATGCTGCTCATTGGCCTTGCATCAGAGGAGAAACTGGATGGTGCTCGTGGAAGCAACTAACCAAAATAAATTGATCTCAATGAGTGTTCAATCCTGTCTTGCAAGCAATTAAATAAGAATGAAGGTGAGGGTACAGTTTTGTCAGACCTCATCACATTTGAGAAACCCGTAGGCACCAGTGTGTGAAACTGGGCTTCTCGTCCTGGTGAGGAAGAGCAGAACTGTGCCAAAGGGAAGGGTCCCATGGCTTAGATCATTATCTGAGTTAGACTGAAGTCTGGGTTCATGTGACTGCTCAGAAATTGCAAAACCTCATTTCTAAGAGGATACTCTGACAGGGTGTGTGATTCCCAGGAGAATGCCTGTTCGATTGCAGTGTCCCCTGTGTCAGAATAGATTCTAGTAATGTCTGCTTGTGCTCCTAGTAAAGCTAACTACCAGAGGTACCCCAAATGCAAAAAATACGGCTTGGTTTATGACAGGTTTCTATATTTCCTGATACTAATATGGCTGAAAAGATTTAATTACTTCTATATGTGCAAAGGAGAACAGAATCCTAATATTTAAGTGTTTTAAACATCCATTCTTTTCCAGAGGTCCCTTTTCTCACTTGGAATAAACCTCCTGACTTCCATTGAGTAAGGTCTCTGAGAACAATATTCCTTCTAATTGCACAAGACTGTTTCCTTCCCACAACAACCAGTTACTGGATGCTGCAGGAATCTTATGGGAAGGAAAACAGTGTGATCCTGTAATTTAAACAGTGCGCTGCGAAGGTATGTGCCTTGAATTAAAAGGGGCTAAAATAATGGTGTATGAGCACAATGGCTCCTGTTTTTGAATTACTAGCTTTAAGATGTTTTATTGTAGGTTTTGTTTATGTAACAATCACATAGATGAAATGGCTCCAATTGCTGATACCACAGAGTGACCTGAAAATAAAGACTGGTATGATACCTCAGAGCGAGACAGCACAAGGCTATGTCTGTTAATTAGCACAAGCACTGGCTCTGGGACTCTATACCCTGCTTGCTCCATGTTATACCAACTGATTTGTCCAACTGATAGGCTCTTGGCACTATTCCAGGCTTGACAAACCTGTGTGTGAACTGGCTGACTTCTTGCTGCTTCAGCTGTTTCTCAGTCAGAGGAGTTGCCTCCACCTGGTAGGAAAACCCAGCATCATTCCCTGAAGTTTGCATCAAACCAGGAAAAATGTGGGGTTTTTGTTGGTTTTCTTCAAACCAGTTACAGGATCTTTTGGTCTTGAAATTTCAGCTGCACAAGGAACAAAAAAAGGTGTCTAAAGTAATTTTCACTGGTGCAAACTAAGGGTGATTTGGGTGGCCTTGCAATCCTTGCTCGTTGTTTGTGATGGAGAGGAAGAAACTGTAATAAAAAGATAAAATGTGCTGAGCCTGTCAAGTCAGATAGTCAGATTTGAACCTGTCACCTCTGGTGACAAAGAGTAATGTGCAGAAGAAACTCTCTCTTGCAGGAACAGTGTGGTGTGGGGGGAGACATTGCCAGTGTGTAGTCCCTGGGAAATAAGGAAATTGGAACCTAATTGCTCCTGGAAAGCTTTGACAAGTGCTTCATTTTGCCAGCTCTAGGAGACTTGGGGATTGCCCAAACTTTCTTGGGAAGCAGCACATGTTGATTGTGCTTTGGCCAAGGTCTCAGCAGTGACTTTGACAAGGGATGGGTGTGTTTCTGGTCAGAGCCACTGACTGAGACAAAGATCTTCCCAATTCAGGGTCTGGAAGGAAAGGTGGTGTCCACGAGAGACTTGAAGCAGTCATCTCAGCAAAGGATGCAAATGCTTCAGAGGAGCCTGTGGCAAGTTCTGTCTTTTTGAGCTTAGTGTTTTGTACACTAGACTCAAGGGAGAAATTTCTTCTGCTTCCTTAAGGATTGCCTTGGATAAGGACAAGTTAGATAAAGGAGCAGAGGGAGGTGAAGGGAGAAGGTTGTTTCTCTGCTGGAACCAGGCTGTTGAAGTGTTACACTGAAGGGAGTTTTCTGGTCGTTATTACAGAGAAGGTTGAGCAACTGCCGTCTGTGTGCTCTGCTGCTGGGTTAGCCTGGCTGCTTGGAAGATAACTTGTAAGTTCTTTGTCCTTTAGTCGGCTTCTTCTGGAGCTGGGGGGTGTGTGAAGAACCTCGCGTGACTCCGGGTGTTGTGACACAGCCGTGCCTTCACTGTGCCTCCTGAGCAGTCAAAGGTGTTCCTCAGGAGTTCAGACAGCATCAGAAATAACTGGGGGCCTTCCTGGCCTCACTTGTGAGGAAAAAGTGCGAAGGTGGCTGCTGTGTGTCTCTACAGCTCTGCTAAGTGATTAATGGGGAATGTGATGATAACGTACAGCTAATTGTGGCTTGTATATGCCAAAAAGAGGGGAATTACTTTGGTGTTGTATGATGAGGATGAGTAATGAGCACGTACCAATGCATTGAAGATGGCTGTGTGAAGTACCCAGAGCAACAGCAGCTGCTTGGTGGTGAAAGAGAATTGCATTAGATACTATATTTAGGAATACCAAATGCTGAAAATCTGTTATTGCCTGGGGATGCAACTTTTATCACAATGAGTTTCTTCATAGTTGTCCTGTTTTCAGCTGGGATAGGGTTAATTTTATTCACAGTAGCTGGTTCGGTGCTGTACTTTGGCTTTATTGTGAGAATAACATTGATTACACCCTAGTGTTTGAGAATAATCAGTATTTAGAAGCACCTAATTTCAGTGTATTTCAGTTTCCAGTGTTCTACCAGCAAGAAGGTGACAAGAAACTGGGAAGGAGCATGGCCACAGGAGCTAGCCAAAGGAATATTCCCTACCACAGAGCATCATGCCCGGTGTATAAAATGGTGGCAATCTCTGCTTAGGCATCAGTCAGCTGGTGGTGAGCAATTGCATTGATATCACTTGTCTTTGCTTGGGTTTTATTTATCTTTTTTGTCACCTTCCTTTCATTAGAATTCTTATGTATGATTATGCTTTATTAAACTGCAGTTATCTCAAGACACAAGTTTTTCTTCTTGATTCTCTCCCCATCCCTCTGGGAGCAGAGAGGAGTGAGTGGCTGCGTGGTGCTGAGCTGCTTGCTCAAGTTAAACCATGACATAGCTTAGGGTGCTTGAAACAAGGCTACTAGATACTGCCTTACTTAATAAGTTATTGAAAATAAACAGGAAGAAACTGCACTGGAAGGAAAGTGAATTGGGCAATTCTAGAAGCCTCTTGTGCCTACATTTTCATTTATTTATTTTTTAAATTAGAAATATAGGGAAAACTATTTCTATAGTGAGATGTCACTATTTCCACAAGTAAATGCTGTGGAAGGAATTGAAATAAACATATTGGTGTCCTATGTATACTTTGAAAGGCCACAAGTAACCTCAGATGACTTAGAAAATTGTCTTTTCAGAAGCTAGAAGTAAGGTTGATGTTTTCTTTGGAATATTGAAGTTTATCTGGTCGCTCATAACAGCTACTGAAAAAAGCCCACAGGGTCAGGAAATGGGATTCTCAGGTTTCTGCATTAATCTGCCATACAGCAGATAAAAATGCTTGAGTAATAGTAAAGTTAATATTAAATACACTGTTTGTTTCAGATTATTAGCAGGTTGCCAGATGATACTGAGGTGTTACTCCAGTACTAAAGCATCACTTAAAATAACAGCAGTTCAAACAGAGCTAAAATAAACACATTGGACCTTAAACCAGCTAAATTATACTTGATAAATATATGAACCTCTAAGTACTGCTTATAAACATGTACTCAATGAATAGCTATGATCAGGAGGGAACTACAGTGGAATTTGGAAAACTGGGTGTCAAGCAGTTTCTTTTTTCTTGTTTTTAACTGATGGTCCTGGGTCCCACATACTCTGCTCAAGAAATTTTACTGAAGAGTAGAGTTGTAATTCTCCATCTTGAATATCCTCTGTTATTAAGGAAAGCACCTGCAGAAGTGTTGCTTTTTCCCCATAGCCAGGGAGGTTATTCATAAGCCATTCTGCTTGAAAGAACTCAAATTGTGAAACATGTCATAATGAAAACAACACTGATGCAACAGCACAAATAATATGATGACAGTGTTCTCTGTCCTTCCTCATACATGCTCCCTCTGGCTCTGGAAAAGAGGACAAAGTCCATCCAGATGTGTGGAGGTAAAATTTCCTGAAGGCAGCAGCAATGTTTAGCTCCTGTACAGGGCTGGGGACTTGCATAAATTACCAGCTTTCTGAGCCTGGCCATCTCTATAACACAAATGATGCACTTGTACAGGTTTGAATGTTCAGAAAGGACTAGGCTCCCACTAGCCACTGTCTGACTTTGTGATGGGGTACTTGGCTTCACAGATGTCTTTTTCTGAAGCTTGTTTTGTGACTTCTGAGAGTATCCATGAAGGCAGATGAGTTTATTGAAAAGGAAAATGTTTCCTCTCCAGGATGTAAATGAAAGATGGAACAATTTTCACCCCATCATTAAAGAGCTGCTGCAGCACTCAGCAAAGTTGCAACAGGATGGGAGCACCCTGGCCAAAATCACAGCTTAGTCTCTTGAATTTGGCTGCAGGTGAATTTCAACTTTGTTTTTGTCTCCTTCAGACTTAAAAGGCAAAAAGCCTGGCGAATAAAGGGATTCTCTTGTCTGTTATTAAATGAAGTGCCTCCCGCAGCTCATTGAATTGTGCAAAATCTTGTCTTGGGTGCAGAAGCTCTGCCCTTCCATGTGGGATGGTGGTGGTTCTTGCTCTGCTGCAGGCTACTTAAGGTGTAGTGTGAAAGGTGAAGGGTCTGGGAATCTGAATTCTTCATAATGTCTCTTTTTCTGGAGTGAAAAACCTCTTTGTTAAGGGTCTTCTGTGCCTGATACACCAAGTCCCCAAGAATCACCCTTTTGGAAAAGGGTTTGGGGCAGAAAAAAATGGGCAAGGTTCTGAGATAAAATTGCATCCATCCACTTCCAGTCCTTTTGGCACATAGAAATTAAGATGATGGGTATGAAGAGCTGGGCTTTTTCTTATGAGCTTATGCTGTCTTATAGCTGGTGCTGCTGGATGGATGTGGCTCTTGAATAAAATAACTGATTTCAATGGAATTCCCGAGTGTTAGGGATAGTGAAGGGCTGTTCTCATTGACCCACCAGATGGAATAAAAACTGTCATGGTTTAACCTCAGATGGCATTTAAACACCACACAAGCAGTTGCTTGCTTGCTTCCCCCTGCACCAGGTGACATGGAGGGAGAATAAAAAGAGAAATTTGTGTGTTGAGATAAAAGCAGTTTAACATAACAAAGGGGATAAAATAATATGGTAATACA
Organism: Ceyx melanurus; assembly: GCA_024611195.1. Lineage (NCBI taxonomy): Eukaryota > Metazoa > Chordata > Aves > Coraciiformes > Alcedinidae > Ceyx > Ceyx melanurus. The sequence continues at coordinate 4,811 of JANHGL010011266.1, read as the reverse complement.
TTAATTAGAATATGATAAATAAGTGATGCACAAATGCATTTCCTCGCAGCTTGCTTATTGATGCCCAGCCAGTTCCTGAGCAGTGGATCCCAATCAGCTCTTCCCATCAGTTTATATACGAGGTATGGCATCATCTGGTCTGCAGTATCTCGGGGGGTCAGCTGTCCTGGCTGTGTCCCCTCCCAGCTTCTTGTGCCCCCCAGCCTGTGCTGGCAGGGCAGAATGAGAAGCTGAAAAGTCCTTGACTTCATATAAACACTACTTAGCAACAACTAAAACATCAGCGTGTTATCAGCGTTATTCTCACACTAAACTCAAAACACAGCACTGCTCCAGCTACTAAGAAGCAAATTAACCTTATCCTGGCCGAAACCAGGACCAGCTGAAAGCAAGTTTCAGCCTTCATCAGATCTGGCTGGTGAAGAAAGGGGTTAATTAATGTGATACAAAAATAACACCATCAAAATGCTGCCCTAGTGGCATGTCTCCACTAAGGTAATGCTTTGCCCTGGCTCCAAAGGAGAGGAGGCAGAGCATTGCTGTACTATCCTGCTGTGTGCACCTTGAGTGATAGTTGCAGGTTGTTATCCACAGCCCAATTCTGCAAGCTTGCTGTTTCTGTGAGTCCACATTTGGCAGCTAATAAAAGTGCATAAACTTTTTAAACCTTTGTGTTAATCCATGAAGGAGGAGTTTATCTAGTTCTGCTGCTCACTAGGTTGAAATCTGAAGAGACTTAAAGTGCTTGGTATTAACGTTATTCAGGTAACTAGTTTAGCACTATTGAGTATGAAGAAGGGAGCAGAAGGGGGACAAGCCCCCCCCAGATGTTTGATTATAATATTCTGATGTGTTGGGTTTTTTTTTTCTCTTTGAAGGACAGTAAGACATTTGAAACATGCAAGAGATGAAACAGATATGGAACAAAAAGTCTCAGAAACAAAGTATATTTACTTGGAAAGACGAATAAATCTCTTTACAGAAATGCAGCTGAAGCCAGAATCCATGTGCCATGTTCAGGCTGGGGTTTCCACCCTCTGCACAAAAGTAGCTGCAGGGGGGTTGGAGCAGGCAGCGTGGGATGTTTGCAGATCCTCTTGCACACTGATGAATGGACTATTACGCTCCATGGGCTAGTCAAATTTTCTGTGCCATTGACATCATTTTTGTCTGTAAAAAATCTCTCAAGCATCCCAAACTGCACCAATCCAACAAGCAGATGCCCTGGCTGATGTAGGGCTGAAAGAACAGGGTGCAAGAGTGTTGGCTTACTGCTGATGTGTCAAATATCAAAAGGGGAAAGGCTTTGTTTGTCTCTCTTCTGTCATGTTGATTTATTAGACGTTAAGAAAGACAAAGTGCTCAGACGCACAAGCGCCGCTGGTTTGGGAAGGTCTGTGAAATGGTTAATGTGCTTGTTCCACACAAATATGCGAAGTGTGGGTTCTCTGGTTACCTGCTGCTGCTGGAAAGTGTTTGGACAGGTGCTGTGTTTCACCAGCCGTCTGTCACAGCTGACAGCCCGGATTTATGGCTCTGCACCGGGGCTGCACCCCAACCCTCTGCCGGGTCCGCGGGGCGGGATGACAGACGAGAACTCGGGTTTTTTAAGTTATAAACCCCCACACCCTTAAAATTCACTTGCGTGTGAACGAACCGGTCCAGTCCCTTGCTCAGAAACGCAGCTATTGTCTAAGAGTCGCGAATGGGGCAATTCCCACCCAAAGCTCAGCAGGGGAAATGAGTCCCTTGTCTCCACGTTAGAGGATGATGCTCGGACAGGAGGAGTCGGAGAAGACAAAGGGTACCTGCCCGTCCTCCTTCTGCCTCTCCCGGCAGCCCGGTGCCACGGGGTCCCCCCGAAACTCGATCCCGAGCTGCTGGGGAGATCGGAACAAGTGCTAGGCAAGGAGATGGGTATCCCTGATGCTGCACTGCTGGTGTACGTGTCCCAGCACATCAAAAAATCGAGAATCATAGAAGATAAATAGCTATTAACAAGGCAGATCTTGAACTCTGGGGGCTTCATTTATTTTTTTCCTTTTAAAAATAATTTATTGATTGATGCTGAGTTATATGTTTAATGAAAAAGGAACTTTCCTAGAAGTAAAAAGGCGATTGTCCTCCTGGTGAGCACAGGTTTACACGCACGTTCATCCATACTCACTTATATCCGAGTAAACACGCTCGTGGCTGTAATAACAAATTCTACTGTCCATCAAGGTGCTTTTAACACACCCTAAAATGTGATTGTTAAAGATCGACAAACCTGAGAGCCATTAGTAGCTGCACACTGACGGCTTATGTGGACTCCTGTAAAGAAAGACATGTTAAGATGCAGGCTAGAGGAAAAGGTAGATTATAGAAGGGTAGATTAATATTTGCACAGAGCCTTGAAGGCAGAATGATGTCGTAATTGTGTGTGTGTACATAAAAACCAATTCCTTCAAGGGCTGGATTACTTCATACATTAGTCACTAATCTCTCGCAATGTTCTGATGAATGTTATGGTCTGAGCTAAACACACCGTGAAATCTGATGGAGCTTTATTGAAACAGGTCGGCGTTTTTGCCCGCAGATCGTTTTGTTCAAAGCTTTCCTTTCCCAACACACCTTCGCTATTCAGCATCATTTATTTTTTTTTGCGAGCAGGACAGAATTCAGCGACTGAACCTCGGCGCGGATGGAATATGAGGTGGGAAATTGCAGGGTCCGGAATAAAAGTAATTAGTAAAAAACCCAACCAACCAATGCTCAGAATTTTGCTTATCGTTTGTTTAGATGATTTGTGCTTACAGAGGATTTAGAAGGGAAACAAGTCTGCCTAATTTCATCCCCTTAAAAACAAAACAAAACACAAACGAACAAACAAGCCCCGAATTACCATTTCGGAGTTTTTGAAAGCAATAATATCTCGGGGATGCCGCTCAATTTTGACCCAGTAGCACTGGCAGCTGAACCCCATCCTTTCCCTTTTCCGACCGTCTTTCTGAGGCGCTCCTGACCGCTTCTGCCAACAGCAGCAGCCGAACGCGACACGCGTCGGGGCAGCCAACGAGGGGAAACTTTTTATTTCCAGCAAACATCCCGTGGATCTCATCCTGAGGCCTCGCCTGCGCAGGTGCCAGCAGGGCTGTCCCAGCAGGAGAGTGGGAGCCCGGTCGTGCCAACGACCTTCCTGAAGCGAGTTTTCTCTGGGCAGAGAGACAACAGGATTTCTCTTCCTCGGCGTGGGGAAAAAAAAAAAAAAAGGGAAAAAAAGAATAATAACTCAAAGGCAGTCAGATGCTCAGGGCTTCTGCAGCCTGCCCTCAAGTCGGGCATCCAGCTTGCACATCTGCCCACACATCTGCCAGCTTGCACATCTGCCTGCCTGTCTGCAGGGCTGAGCACTGGCTGGGCGAGCTGAGCTGACTCGAGGAATTAAGAGGATTTCTAAAGCCTTTCTGGGGAACCTCTCGCACCTCCCGTGGGCAAAAGCAGACGGGTCGGTGCGCAGCACCTCCACCCGCCGGGAGGGACTGGGAACGAGCAGGCCGAGGCTCCCCCCCTCCCTCAGGACCCTCCCTCCACGCCAGCACAGACATCGTGGTCTTCTTATTACCTTCTTTATTGAGGGGGCAGCTTTTATTCGGGGAGAGGAGAAAGGAGGGAAAAAAAAAAAGGGGGAAAAACCATGATGGCCGAGCGTCGATAAAATGCACACGCACGTATGTTATGTACAAACATGAAAATAAAATACGGGGAAAAAGTAACTTCTCTTCCCAGTAACATTGGTCTTGGCCTTAAATGTACGTCACCCAGTCCAGGAGACAACGCCTGACGTTTCCTTGAGTCCTTTCCCCTCTCCCGCTCCCTTCCCCCTCAAGAACAATACTTAATTAAAAAAGCTGCACTCTCTTTGTGTTAAAAACACTACTTTTTATAAATAATTTAATGTCCTCCCTCCCCACGAAACGCTAGTTGCCGGACAGGAGAAAAGGCTTCTTTTGGCACAGTGATGCATCGCTTTGCAGTACAGCAGCCCCCGGCCCCCTCCCGGCCTCTCGCCAGCCCCCCCTCCCGCGATCCCTCCCCCTTGCCCAGCGCATCCCCAGCTGCCTTCCCCGCGGGGGCACCACCCCCTGCTCCGCTGCCCACGGCTTGGTGGCAGGAGATGCGGGGACGGAAAAGAGGCGACGAGGAGTTGGCTGAAGTCAAGTAGTCTCAACGAACAGTAAGAAGCACTTGAGGCTCATGGCTATGTCCAAAACGACGGTTGTTTTCCTACCCCCACTCCCCGTAGGTTGGTTTTTTTTTTTCTTTTTGGTTTAAGTTAAACCCACTGTCATTTCACTAAGGCACAGTCACCGAGGCTTTTTTCTTGGAGGCTTTGGTCGCCTCTGGAGTTAAAGTGCGGGTTCCAAAGCCTCCTCCTTCCCCCCCCTCCCCGCCTTCCCGGGCAGGCCCCTCGCAGGGGAGGAGGGTTGGGGCTCCATTAAGCCAAGGTGGTCTCCACGGCGTACGGCTGGAACGACGCCGAGCCCCCCACCGCCGGCTGCAGCTGCCCGGCCAGCCGGAGGGGCCCGTACAGCGGGGAACCGAGGGGCGGTCCCCGCCCGCCCTTGGCGACGAAAAGTGGAGCCCGCGGCCGCTCCGCCGCCGGCTCGCCCGGGGCCAGCGCTTGCCTCCCGCCCCCCAGCAGCACCGGCGGCGGCTCGCCCAGCCCGTAGGCGCAGAGCTGCAGGAGACCGCCGCCGTAGAGAGCGGCTGCGGCGGGCGGAGGCTGCGCGGCGGGCGGGTACGGCAGCAGCGGGTACGGACCCGGCAGC
>JANHGL010011265.1:0-12120 GCA_024611195.1 Ceyx melanurus | reverse complement strand
GGCGGGGCCGCGCCGCCCAGGGGCGGAGCGCGGCGGGGAAGGGGCGGGCGGAGCAGCGGAGAGTCCCGCCGGGGATCGGGCCGAGAGCCGCCGGGGAGCAGACGCGGGGACGCTGCGGGGCCATCTCGAAGCATCCCGGCAGCAAAAACGCCGGAGACAGAGCATCCGCATCGAGCGGCAGACGTCCGGGAGCCTGGCAGCAGAGGGGGCACCCAGGCTGGTTGCTGGGGGTAGCCACACGCTTACCTTCAGGATCCTTGGAGTCGGGCTCTGGAATGATGCCCAGGAGCTCCCGCGGTCCCTCCAGCGCTCCTGTGCTCAGCCAACTTCTCATCGATAAAGCGCATCGAGGGTTAAACGGGTTACGTGGCCCCTTGTCAATTACACTGTGCTAAGAAAAGTTCAGGACACTGCAAAAATCAGTACAGATTAACTCCAGCTAGTTGAGCAAATACAGAAAATGCCACCTTCAGAGAAACTCCCAGGAGAATCAGCATCCACTGAGCCCTTAAAAAGAATTTTTCTCCTAGATAGACTGGAGTAGAGTAAAACCACAGTGAAGACAGAGAGAAATTAATTGAAAAAGACTGAAAAAAAAAAGAGAAGCCACCAAAGGTTCATCCTCCCCTGCTCCATCACTCATCTGCAGTTTGGTTTCCCCCCAGGATCAGCAGCATTGCCGTTACCTACAGTAACAGGTCAAGGCAAGAGTAACACTCCTGAAGATAAAAATGCTTTGTATCCTGTTATTTACTAAAACACATCTGGTTTTTTCTAGTCGGTATTTAACTTAATTGCAAAAAAATGGCCCTAGTAATGAAATAGGTGGCACTTCCTTGAACAGCTTGCTACTTAATGACATCAAAGCCCAGTGCCACTGAAATCCATACCCCACTGCCAGTTAATGAAGGTCTTAACATGAAAGGCTCTGCAAAGAGCAAAACCAAGCTGCTGACAGGAACAGGAATGGTGCAAATATGCTGGGATCTGAGATCACTAGCACATACCCACAGCACAGCAGGCAGTAATGATTATTAATTATTTAAGAAAGGAACATAAGAGCTCCAGCAGAAGCTGAAGAAAATATGCAGCAGCATTGCTCTGGGATCCTTCAGTTGGATTACTGTTAATTAGCACAGTACATGAGTCTGAGTGAAAGATCTAAAAGCATCTTATACTAGTAGGAGCATATAATTAAGCCATCATTTGCATCTTTGCAATAGTATGAGTTTTTTCCTTACTGATAGCATCATCTACAATCAGTGTAACCTCCTGCATTTATTTAGAAAGGGTTTTAGCAGAGAGATACTACAGGGCTCCCTTTAACCTTGAAAAAAAAAAAAAATCAGATTTCTTAAAACACTTAAGTCTGTATCAGCTTCTGCCACACCTTAGGTTGGTACCATATCAAGCCTAATGAGCTGTTTAGCTATCAATGACATCTTGCCATCAATCACTTGTATCATCCAAACCATGCTGAGTGTATCATCCAAACCATGCTGAGTGCATCATCCAAACCATGCTGAGTGCCCAAGAGAACTCTCCACTCCCAGTTCACCCAGTTCCACAACAGACTCAGTGGAATATTGTTCCTGCCTCATCATAATGCACAGACCTTCACCCAGTGAGCCGAAGATCCAAGAGCACTGCACTTGATCAGATCACTCACCAGTCACCACCCTCCTTGCCCCCTCCACAGAATGGGAAGAACAGAGCTTATCATCAGCAGGGAAAGTCAGCAAGTTTAATTACCTATAGGTTAAGTCTTTCTAATGTTGTTACAAGTATTGTGTCAAGGTTGGGTATTATTTTACAAAAAATCTAACAGATTAAATGGATTTTTCTTTCAAGAGTTTCTAATCTCTTCTGTTTAATGAGGCTGCTGTTCATTCCAGTGAGGCAAAACTTCATGAAGCCTTCTCTGAATCCCTGCTTGACTTAGAAAAATTCTCTCTATTTACTTTGTCCTCCTCTGATCTCCATTTCTTAATCAGTTCTGAAATTAATTTAGGATTCCCTCACCACAGAGCTGCTTCCACCCTCCCAATCCTTCTGTATTTGCTGGGATCTCCCTCTCATCAAGGGCTTCCAGCAGCATCTGTACACACAAGCCCTGCTTTCATTATCCACCTGATTTAAGTGCCTGGGCAACCATTGATACATAATTCTCTAGCCAAATAAATTTCACTTTACCAGGCAAGGTAACATGATGAACTAAGGGACCTCTTAAGAAATCTTACAGTTTTCCTTTAAGACAAAGTTCACCTGCTACTTCTCCATTCATGATCAAAGAAAGGAAATCATTCACAGAGACAAAGACAGAAGAAAGAGAGACAGAACATTTGAAGCTTTAATTTTCTAACACTTTTGCCTTTAGATCAGTCCAGTCACTAAATTCACCCTGCAGAGGGAGAAGATTTAAAAAGGAAGGTTATATATGGCCAAAAAAAGAACCCTGGGTAACTCTGATGCCTTTCAAGCTACTGGAGTTTACATCTCAGAAGTAAAATAATAAACAAAAAACAAAGCACTTTGAATCTTCAAAGCCAAGGATGATCAATAACAACTTCAGAACACTCCATATTCCAGTATCATAATCTGTATTTTACTCCAGGTGTAGAGGGAATGAGTGATCTGCCTGGGTCTGACACTGAACCAGGGATGGAACTCCAACATCACAAGCTCTGTACTTGATGACAAAACCAGGTTTTCATTCAGAGTTGCTCTTTTGGTACCAGTTTTTTTCTGTGAGCAAATGATTAATAATAGTAAATAAATGATGGACTTTCTTCCAGCCCCTGCTGAAGCATTTGGGATGCTAGTGGAGGCACATCCCAGGATTATTTGGCAAAATACTGAGCACAGCACACCAATTAAAGCCTCTGAAATGAATCAGGGAGGATACTTGGATGTTTGCTAGGGCCACCACAGCTTCATTTTGGCAGCAGCCTCCTTAAGTGAGGTGCTCAGGACATATCCAGCCTCTGGATCACAGCCAACACCTTCTGACCCTCCCAGCTTTGAGAAGGGAAGTCTGACCTGGCACATGGAATCTTCCAGGAATACTGGTCACTGATCTCCATCTCATCTTTCTCCAGCTAAATCAGGAGAGATCTTCTCAAGAGCAGAAGGAGCACAACATGGAAAAAAAGATATTCAGTCAAAGATCAATTTATTAGGAATTTTACAACTGCCTGCAGTACAGAAATGGAAAAAAAAAATCCTGACATCTTTGCAACTCAACAGGAAGAAGTTTCTCCTGGAAACACCTCTCCAACTACAAGGAAAAAAAAGAAGATTTCCATATCATTATACTGTAAACTTGGTGAGATCTGTGGGAGAGCTGAGAGATTTCATTTGCATACTAATGCTGCAAGCAGGTTGGGGGGTAGTGGGGGGAGAAGAGTTACTTAGCACCAGTAATGAGCAGCAAGGAAAAGAAGGCAGCTCCAGTCCCCACGGACTGTTTTGTTTTCAATAATTTTAGACTGTCTAATAACTCCTTTTAATAAGCAGCTCTCAGCTATAAAGCTGCAATCAGCCTTTGTCAGAGAACATAACACTGCCCCAGACAGGCAAATATAATGGACAAAAGGCCCTAGCTAAACAAGAGCTTCTTAAAAAGAGAAAGGAGAAAAAAAAGTTCCATCACTGCAAGCCATAAATTATGCTGTCTGTACTCTGCAGCCTTTCATTTCTACAACACTACATTTCAAAAAGATATCTGTTCAAGCCAAAGACACCCCAAACCACACATTATCTGCTTTACTCTACTCCAGCCCTAGTTTACACTTGGACTAACTTGCTTATTTAGAGGGTATTTGTGCCCTAGAGGTGCCCTCCAAGTGCCAACTGATGTTCATCTTCTGTTTACAGACTATGCTACCCACTTAAGACTACCAGTGACACTGAGATAACACTGAAACAATCCAGATTTAAGACTAACTCCACTCAATATAATGGCAGTTCTCACTCAAGCTTAAGTCCAGCTATAAAAGCCTAATATATATATATAAAAAAAAATATAAATATATATATATATATTAGAGAAAACACAGAATTTCTACCCCATTCAACACAGGATTCCTCCAAACAGTGGCTCACCTGCACTGCTGGCCAATGCAGGTCCAGCTCCAGTGCTGCCAAAACCAGCCATGCCACTCTAACTGGAACTGCATCTACCCAACATCTGGCTTTAAAAACTGGTTTATAAACTCACTAATTCTAAAATAATTCAGTGTTGTCCTTTCAGTACCTGCATTTCTTGTTTTTTTATAATTCAATGCACTAAACTAGTCCACTTTTTTTCTAGGAATTCTGATTTTTCCAGTATTAGCACCATCCTTTTCTTTCCAGCAACACTTACCACATTTTGCAGCTCAGTTCACAGACACACCCCAAACTTAAATAAGATGTTGTCAACAGACATATCCAATCACTAAACCAGCACAAGAACTCTCTGCCCTGAAGATACACCTATCACCTTAGCAATTTAGGTAGAGAGCTCAATTTAATCTCTTTTTCATGCCCCTGGCTGAAGAATCTGCACTGACCACTGGGACATTTGGTTAGTGTGTTGTGCTCTCCTTTAAGGAACAGAAAAGGAGGTGCTAAATCCCTGATAAAACACCTGGTCTAAAAGACCCCAAACTGTCTAATGTTTGAACTCTTTGTACATACAAATAAAGGAAAATTCCTTTTTTTTTTTGCATTAAGTGACTTTTTTTTTTTCCTTTTTTTTTTAATTTATTTTTTTCCTGTTTTTATTTCCCCAGCTGTACACTTTTCTCTAGCTAGTAGTAAAATAATAAGTGGAACAGAAAGGCAATTCAATTAAGAAATGTTTTTTCTTTTTTTTTTTGAGTTTTTGAAAAAGATTCTCAGTGAAATACAGGCTTCCAAATCAGCTCACACAAAATGCTAACAAGTACTGAATTCAAGTGTGAAGTGCTTTAAAAAACCAAGATCCCTAATACTCATTTTACAAAGAAGAGTTCATTTGGAAGTGCAACCTGTATCTAGAGTCCCAAAGATTTTCTCCACACTCAGAGCTAAAAATTCAACAGTATGAGGTTATAAATCCTCCTACAGAGATGAATCATGAGTCTAAGTTCTGTGGAGGCACAGACCCTCTACACAGCACCACCAGCTGATAAATAGTGAGCAGCACTTGCACCAATCCTGTAATAAGAGGTTTTTCCCCCTCTTTTAGAACTCCTTTCCACTCCCAAGCTCCAGCAGCACTGGGGAGTTAACAGCAGCAAGTAGTTACAGAGCCAGAGCTCAAGAGGTCACAACAAGGGCTTCTCCTTGCCACTTCCTAGCAAACCCCTGTCATTTCAATCCACAAGGTTCAATTACTCCAGAAACCTCCCTACAAGGCTCCCATTGTCTGCCAGTCAAGGCTGGGACACAATGGTGCTCATTGATGGGCACAGCAAACAGGCAGCTCGGGGCCAGCCAGCAGCACACACTTGCATTGGGGTTCTTCTGCAAACAGTTTGGAGAAAGATGGCATTTCCAATCAACTCTGTCCAATTTTCAAAGCTTCAGTGCATTCCTAGTACAAACTACTTAGTAGGGAGGTCCACACCAAAAATGACAGCTTGAGAGCAATGTGAATAATCAACAAACCCCAACTCACTCGTTAGGATGCTCCTGGGAAAAGATCTGCTTGCTACAACCACATGCCAAAAGATGATGGTTTAATAGTTAGAGAAATACACATTCAGAAAAGTTCAGAAGAGCCAATTCTCTCCAAAGACACTCAGACCATGCTTTAGTTTTCAGAACACCACTCAGTGTTCAGCCTCAGAGCTTGTGTTACTGAGGGGGACAGACACCAAGGTTCCAAAGTGCACTTACAGCTGCTCCTCTCTTCTGGTTAAGAGCCCAGGAGGTTTAGAGTTTGTTTTTGCCTTTTTTTTTTTCCCCCCAACATGTTAAAAATAGAAAACACAGATGCAATATGACAGGAGTCCAATGCTGCTGCTAACTGGAGAGACAGGAGCCTCATGCACCTCTTCATTGTTTTGCCTTTTCTACTTCAAAACTTGCTAGAGCAAAGACTTTGTCTCCTGATCCTGGGAGAGGGAAAAAAAAAAACCAACAAACCCTTTTCAGTAAGCATTAGTAGAAATTGTGGATTTCCTTATATACAATTTAAATCAAGCAAAACATCCGAGATCAAAAGAAATCAAACCTGCCTTTTGAAAAGTAGAACACTTGAGATAATTAACAAAGAAAAAAACCAACCAAAACGAAACAAAAAAAGGAGATATACTGGCTTGACAAGTCTGAAACCAGCCACACTGTGTGGGGCTGATGGGTTAGCAGCTCTGCTGGCACTGTGCACCTGGAGCTAGAATGGTGGTGATCACACACAGTGTTCTGCCTGCTGCTCAGCACACAGCCTGTCTGGCCCCCAGAGGCTTGGGATGGACAAGAGGCTGGAAAGGAATTCAGGTAGGACAAAGTGAGCAGAGGGATGGTCCAGCCCATGACACCACACTCAGCAAGAAAAGCCAGGAGAAAGGAGGAGTTGGGGCTTGGTTATGAGGGCATTTGTGTTCTGAAGGAACTGCCACACGTCCCAAGGCCCTGCTTTTATTTATATCCTTTTATTTTCTTTGGCTTCTGTGCACAGCCTTTGTTTTCCTTATTAAACTCCTCAACATGGGAGTGTTTCATTATATTTTCTCCCCCTGTCCTGCTGAGCAGCTTGGTGGCACCCAGGGGCCTGCCAACAGGCACACAGAGCATCAAATGAAGCCCAAAAGGGTTCTCACTTTGCTTGCACCCTCAGGAGGAGGAGGAGGACTGAAAGGTAGGTCAGAGAGGGTTGATCTGTATCCTGAGCTGGCACATTCCTGCCATTCACAGTGCTTTCATCACAGTTTAAGTGCAGTGCAAGAATGAGCTGTTGTGCTTAGTGCTTGTTAATCACTGAGCTATTGGTCTTGTCAAGAAGGTGAGAGTTATGACAGTCATGGCAACACAAGGGCTTTAAAGCTGTGTTTTGACAACATGCCAATAACTGCCAAATTCTCTGCAGCAAGCAGAGGAAAAGGCTCTCCTGAACAGTCATGAATGCAAAAAAACCTCTGTGTTTAACTCTAAAAGTGGTATCTCTGCACAGGACAGACTGTTCAAGACTTCAGCATTAAGGGGAACACTTGGCATGTGATGGGTGTTTGGCATGAGATTCATTTGCTGTGTTAAGTTTTTCCTCAAGGGCAGTATAACAGAGATTCACTGTTAATAAAACAGAAAAATGGCTATGAAAATTTAATGGCATGAATCTTTTCTTCCTATTTTCTCTATAGGGGAAATCACAGGTACTTTTAATATTAAATCAGTGTTCAATGAGGCAAAGAAATGGCAAATTATGAGAATGAAAACTTACCAAGGTCAGTGGAGACTGTTTCAAATTGGCTCAGGGCTGCACCAGCATTTGCTGACAAGAACATCTCTTCATCTGGAGTGAGCTACATCAAAAAAAAAAAAAAAAAAGGCCACAACTGTGAGCTTGGTCCCTTCACAGTGCATATTCCCACCACTGTCATTCCCACCCCCTCCCTGGGCATGGACATAAATCATGACAGGCAGCAGAATAGTCAGTTTGCAGCTTTTAAGTGGCTGTGTTACCCAAAAGCCAAAGCAGAAATGCAAGCTGCTCCCCCTTCCACTGGATGTTTTCTCTGTGGCACTTCTCTATGCACCCCAAAGTTTCCAGCTGGCTTCCAGGGATAATTTTTGCTGGAAGAGTCACACTGTAGCTCTGCACCAAACCATGCAAAGGATGACAATTAATTTTTTAGTCATGTGGTTAATAGACTAATGAGCTGACATCTAAGCTTCATACCACCTACTATGCAGTCACTGCCAGCTTTGACCATGCTAAGAGTCAACAGCCTAGAATTGGTTCTCTTCCTTTAAAGTGACATTTGCACATGTATATTTTGCTTTTATGTATGTGCTCTGATGCCTCGTGACAGAAGCCCATAAAATATTTACAATAATGAAGTAGTAACCTACATTTGGAAAGTTCAGATAGTCCAAGTTCAAACTTGCTCATTTAAGTAGCTTCCTTATTAAAGCAAAGCATGAGTGTGTCAAACTGCCCAGTGCTTGCATCAGTTTATTTATTAAAAACATTAAAAAATAAAGTACAGGCATTTAGAATGATGCTGGAATGAAGGAAAATATCTTAGTTACCTGCCTTTGCTGTATTTTGTAAGCTAAAGTAAAAACTACTTCACACTTTGCAGTAGTGTGCAGACAAACATGGAATATTCACCCTCAGTTTTCACATTCAGAAGAGCTGTGAATTTATTGTCCTAGCCAGTGCTCTGTGATGTAGGTCACTGATCATTTGAAAAGATAAAGAGGTTATGTCAAGAGTGTAGGGAATTGCCTTGGTAGAAGTGAGCCAAGCAACTCATGGCAGGAGGATTAGGAAGCTGCATGCACTCAGTTCAAAATCCTAACTAGCTTTTTAACCTAGTTCCAAAATATTTCCCCCCCTCTCTGACAACCAAACAATAAAGACATCCTAAGGGAAAGCATCTGCTGGTATCATCTGCTTGGAATGCAGCTCCTTTAAGCACTGCACTTGATCTGTTCCATTACATTCCCTCATTTCCTAATAAAGCTGAGTTACAGACACCAACCCCTTTTCTACACATCCTACCAACAAAAAGAACTCACTCCTCTTCCACCCTCTAGTGGTAAAAACCCAGGGATTGTTCTGCCACTGATGTGCCTGTGAGGGAAACAATCACTTTATCATCCCACATCCCTCCAATTTATTTCTCACACTGAAAGGTAGGTATTATCACCCATACAAAAGTCAAGCTCAATGTGTGTGAAGAGTCTTGGACAGCTCCTGCCAGGCAGGCAGAGGGAGTCAGCCAGCAGGTGACTTCTTTTGTAGCTTTGATAAAGCCCATCCATCAACTTGTAGCAGCTTGTTCATTCACGAGCCACCAAAGGAAGCATTTTGGAGTGGAGTCACTATGTTATTTGTGTATATCACTTAACTATCCCACTGACACCTTACCTTCTCCCCAAGCTTTCTGAGGGCAGTCAGGATTTCCACTTTCTGCTGGGTGTATGTCTCTCGTCCCAGCTTCCCAACCATTAAGTCTCTGTCCATCTGCCAGGGGGAAAGAAGGCAAAATGTGAGAGCTACTCAATGCAACAGCATGAGAAATGCAGCAGCCCCACCTAACCTGCTCCACAATGATGGACTCAAATATCAGCAACACACAGAGGAATCACATCTCCTTTCATTTCACCTGCATCTCCAATTCAGTCTAGATTTTCAAAACCTCAAGTGCACTCTCCAGTCCCCCAATAAATCATTGATTTATCACTTCAGGTTCTCTTTGCATGGGCTCAGTTCTCCATCTGTTCATCACAGTTTTGTTTTGGAGCAGCAAGATAGAAGATAATTCAAGAAATAGCCAGTCTTGTCCCCATTACCTCAAAACACATTGAATACAACAAACCCTGAAAGAGAATTTGTCTCCTGGTGATGGTGCCACTAAGATTTCCCCCACACTTGGTGCTCTCCTTGCAGTCGTTACCTGAAGAAAGCAGTTTTAGCTCAGACAATGTTTGTACAGTAAAACAGGGAACTTCACCTCTGCCAACCTTGTCCTCAGTTGCCTTGGTTGTTTCTTTGCAAACATTCTAATGACTTCTGGAGTTTTAAAGGCTTGGCTGATGGCTGCTTGGATTGCCTACAAGGGAAAGAGCAAGAACCATCTGAACTAATAGGAATCAGAAGCTAGAGCTGCATGACAAGATTAATGAAGCATCATTAATATCCTCTGTGTCATTTGATACAGAGAGCTTTGCTTTTTTTTTTTTTGCATAACCATGGAATTGAGATGAAAAAAAAAATACATGACCTTTACTCAGGGCTTGGAAAATCCACTCATCAGTATAACTACACTGAGAAAGAGCTGGGAAACTTTTAATTACAGTTCAGGCCTTAATTTCTAATTATTTCCACCATCTTCCTGATAGGAGCACATCACAAATGGTTACACTATGATATCTTCAGCAGTTTTAATGACCACACTGATGATTACAGACCTTCTCAAGGTAAGCAGAATGCAAATGATGAGGCAAGTCTCCTACTGTTATTCAAAATCCTCTCCACAGTATCAAAACTATGATGATTAAAACCTCACTGCAGTTATGTTTGGACAAACCATGATCTCTCTGGAAACAAACCCCCAAGCCACAGGGTTCAAAAGGAACAAATTGTGCTCCAATTAAACATTGGAGGAGAGAAAAGAGATCAAAAGCATGGAAGTCAGCATAAAATACAATCAATAACTTAAAACTTTGAAGTTACACAGTCATTCCTACAGCCTTTCCATTTGGATTAGTATGAGTCTGATACACATCAGCAATAAAAGCACAGGAAATTCTATCTTTATAGTGCCTAACACACAGGCATTAACTTTACTCCTCATGATACATACTGTCCTGGATTGTGCATCAGATATTTTATATTCATTTGCATTATTTTAATATTAAGCTTTATCATCCTTACCAGTTGCATCCCACTGAGCTCATCCACCAAAGTCATATTTCCAGACATAATCTTCTTCAGGGAGTCATTGATCTCACTCAGCTGTTCTAGAGTTTCTTTTTTGGTCTCTTCATACTCATCTGCATCTAGCTCCTCTCTAAAACAGGTCCAAGATGACACATTTTTACTACCCAACAAAAAACATCCTACCTCAGTGAAAAAATACAGAGCCACAGCAAAGCACAAAATAAAGAAGCCACGAGGTTTTCAAAAGGTGCCACTTTCTCCCACCAACCACTTAAGAAAAATACTACCCTGTAAGAGGAAGGCATCTATTTTTATTACCTGCATTCCTCCAGATCTTGAAGCTGCTGCATTAATCTATCCAACTGCTCTTCCAAGTTTTGTTTTAGCTTACTGGTCTCTGTTGTTCCTCTTGAAGCCATTTTTTTCTGGTTTCACATGAAAATTTTAAGTAGTTACATGACACTCCTAGGAGAAAGAATGTTTTATTGTTGTGGATGAGGCAGCAAATACTGAAAATATTGAGACCTTATTATATGGAAGATTCTACTCTTCAACTGCCCCTTAGGAATCTGTTAAATAACTTCAACACAGATAAGCTAATAAAAACAACCCAGATGCAGGTGTCTCAGACACCTCCCGGAGAATCATTAGCTGCAGAAAACCAGAGCACTCTAGAGAGCAGCTGCGCTTCTCTGGGTACCAAGGAAGCGTCGCCATCAGCCGAGGGCAGCGGTCAGAGGGATGGCCCCGGGTCACGCCCCGATTGGCTCCGCAGCCGCTGCCCTGCGAGCTCTGAGGTTTGCACAACGCCAACGGCTGCGGCAGCGAGAGAAGGAAACGCGGCCCTCCCCCTGGAGAAGAGCAAGAGAGCGACCAGAAAAGCTGGGCGGAGGAGAGCGGAGAAAAAGGAACTCGGGCTCCAGCCGGGTCGGGCTTAACCCCGAGGCCAGGCTGCAGATGCCTCTTCCTCCCTGTCGCCTGCATTTTCAGTCAGAGCCGCACTCCCAGGGAAGAAGCCACGACCACTCGCCCTTCTCCGCCCTGCCTGCCCGCCGCCCGGGTCTCCCGCCAGCCTCTCACCTGGGGCAGGCCGCGGCGGGCGGGAGCGGCAGCCGCTGAAAGGGGAACGGGACGCGTCCGCCAGGCGCCGCTTCCGGCGCGCCGGGACCAATCAGAACGCGCCGTCGCCTCGTCGGGACCAATCAGAACGCGCCATCACCGCGTCCGGACCAATGGGAGCTCGCTGTCACCGCACCGCCCAGTGCGGCCCCTCTGCGCGGAGCTGGCGGGCGGCCCCGGGGGTAAGCGCGGCCGGCTCGGGGCGGTGGCGGGCGCCGGTGGTGGGGCGGAGTGGGCGGCGGGGGATTCGCGGGGCTGGGGCCTGAACCTGGGCCGTGCCTATGTGCGGGCCTCTAGCTGTGGGGAGCTGTGGGGGGGAGCTGAAACGGACCGAGAGCGGGAGCGCTTGGCGTGCGGGAGCTTCCAGCGAGAGCCTGGCCATCGCAAAGCCGGTATTTAGTGGTGTTTATGTCCTACCGCCGCAT
>JANHGL010011264.1:0-20766 GCA_024611195.1 Ceyx melanurus | reverse complement strand
GCTGGGACCAACACGCCCGCACATCCGCCCGGGCAGTGATGGTCCCGGTGCCCGCTGTGTGATGGTCCCGGTGCCCGCTGTGTGATGGTCCCGGTGCCCGCTGTGTGATGGTCCCAGTGCCTGCTGTGTGATGGTCCCAGTGTTCACTATGTGATGGTCCCGGTGCCCGCTGGGACCAACACACCCGCACATCCACATCCCGCAGCACAGTGGCACCATCACACCTGTCTCGCTGTCACTGAAGCGTTCCACGGGGAAATGTTTGGAAGGCTGAATCCGCTCTCTGGCTGGGAGAAAGAATCAAACGAACCGGCTCCGTAAAACCCAGCACGCCCCTCAGCGCAGCAGAGCCAACGTCCCGCACCGCCCTCCCGCACCGCCTCCCTTCCCGCACCGGCTCCCTCCCGAACTCCGATACGAGTTCCTGGGTCGTCCCCCGGCTCTGTCCAGGGGGGTGGGCGAAGCTCCGCAGTCTCCACCCCCTGGAGCGGAGTTTTAAGTAGGGCAGGAGCCGCTCGGCGGGATCAGAGCGGGGCAGGGCGGCAGCAGCCGTGCGGGGAAGGGAACTCGGGGGATCCTGCGCTGGACACGAGGTAGGTTCTGCTCCGCACCTGCTCCAGAGAGCGCCTCCCGCTTCAGCACCAGATAGATGCTCCTTACCTGCGGGTGGTTACCAAACGCAGCGGAGCTGCAGGGCGAGGAAGGAGCTGGAGATTGGACCGATCCGCAGCTCCCGGAGACGGCTCTGCCAGCCTGGGCACAGCCCGGGCACAGCCGGCTGCACAAGCAGCGAGGGACCGGGATCCTGCTGGCGAGGCGAGCTGGGGAAGGGTCATTTGTGACCCTCCTGCAGGGGAGCAACCCCCGCCGCTCCCCGGGTAATGGAGGGACAGCAGGAGGAGGAGGAGGAGGGGGAGGGCGGGTCTCCTCCAGCTCGCTGTAAACTCGATGCTTTGCAGCTCGGCCAAAACCGCAGGAAATACTGGGAATGATTCCCCCAGACGAAGCCGGAGTTTTGCTCCGATGCCATCAAAGGCAACAGAATCCTGCCGGTGTGGTTTGTGGCTTTTCTGGGCTGGGGTGTTTTCTTTCCCCCCAGGGCAGCGATCTGCCCGCTGTGGGATTTCAAAGAAGGGGCATGAGCCTGACCCTCCTCTGCTGCCTACAAAAAGGGCACAGGAGCCCCTTCTGGACAAGGGGCAGCAAGGACCTGCAGTTGTTGCTTTACCTGGCAAGCTGGAGATGCCACAGCAAAGTGAGCACGTGGAGGGGGCTACTTCTCACTTCTATTACTGACTTTATGTTCAACTTTGGTAAGATACATCCCTTCCTTAACTCTTATTCCACATTGCTAAGACCACAGAATCCAACAATTTCCTAGACTGGAAAAGACCTTCAGTGTCATCTAATAACAGACCCTTGCTGCTTAGAAGGGCTGTTGTTAATAACTAATTAATATGAGACACTGAAAGTGTTCCTGCCGCTGCTGCTGGGGACACAGGGATGGAACTGTGTGTCTTGGGGCTGACATACCTGGGAGTGTAGGATCAGAACGTCCCAGCTCTGCACCCAGAGCACTGGCTTAATGCTCGAGCTCTGATCTGTGAGGGGAGGAAGGCCAGGGAGGGAGCAGAGGCCCCAGCAGCTCAGGAGGGCACTGCCAGGACACACTGCTCACTAGTCCCTGCTCACAGCCTCGTAAACACGGTATTTTTCAGCCAGGCTGTGATCTGAGTTTGATAGTGCTTATCACCCAGAGCATGCCAGCTGCCTGGCCTGAAACTGAAAAGAACTATCTGGCAAGGCTTGTTCCCTGCTCTCCGTGCCCAAGGGGACTGCAGCCACCACCAGCTGGACAGGTGCCCCCTCCCCACCCCTTTGCAAGGCAGGCTGGCCTGGGCAGGGCAGCAGGAGTGGGTGGAAGATGCACCATCTGATTCTGGAGAACTCCAGGGAGACTGTCACATTCCACAGCACAAGCATCTGCTGTGTAAGTAAAAAAAAATTGTGTAACAGCCTGAAGGGGATAAACTTGATTCTAAACATAAACTTGATTAAACCGTGCAGGTGCTCTGGAAGTAGGAATCCTTTCGTGGAGTCTCCAAGACCAAAACATCCCTCCTTTATTTGTGTTTTGTTAATTTAAAAGATAGTTCCCACTCCCCCCTGAAAGCTAGCTCTAGTTTCATCATTTCCTGCTGTTTTTAGGCAGCTAGGACTCCCTCCAAGATATTAATGACACCAGCTCTGCCACTCTGTCCTCCCACTGAAAATATTTCAGATTTTTCCTTGGTTCTGGGCCATCTTAGACTCACAGATGAAGTCTCAACAGCTCTTTACTCTGCTTCCCTGAGAGAAATTCTAACAAAGCAGCTCCACTCAGATAAGTGATTTCACTAAATGAATCTTTCCTTAACAAGATCTTAGCTAGCACAAGCTCATTTCTTAAGGCTGTCAGTAAGAACTTCAAGCCTTCTCCACGGATAGCAACAGAGATTATGAGTGGTACTAAAAATGAGCAAGTGAAAACCTTGCCAGCTGTGGCATCCAGAACACAAACCTGCCTGGTTCCAACGAGCTGCAGGGACGAAGGACAACACAGGGATCCAACAGCAAACAAACAAATGACTCTGGGTCATTTCAGGGTTCAGATCATCTGGTTCAGCTCTTGGAATGCTGGAGTTCAGATCCAGCTGCAGTCAGTGCCCATTTGGAAAGGGCTTTTACAGCTTTCCAAAGGCTTGTTGCACAATGCAAAATGCCTCATAAGAGAGGAGAAAGGCACTGAAAGTAGAGTACAAAATCTGCATACTAATGCAGCCCCAAGAGCTGCTCTGAATTACCAGGATCTCATCACCCAGATGTGACCCAAAGACAAGGCTTGGGAGTGCCAAGGTTCTCAGGCTGTTCCCTGTGAGCCTTTCCAGGATTTGCAACTTAAGTCCCCTCTTTGTGATGAGAAACCACAGGCTGAACTATCCCTCTGGACTCCCAGCCCTGCATCAGCCAGGGGCCTTTGTTTTGTCTCTGAACAAAACCCTCCAAACCCACAAAGAACCCCTCTCTCTTTTTTTTTTTTTTTGTGAGCCCTGAATCCAGATCTGTGACTCACTCATCTTTCATACTTCAGTGTCACCAGCTGTTAGCCAGCTGCCCGCTCTGGTTTTATATAAACAGAGTTTGTGCTCCTCATTTCTGCAAGTAGTAGTTTTCTGAGATAATTGGGTTATTTTTTCTTTTGCTTGCTTAGGGTTCATACACTGTAGATAATCAGGCACTGTCTCCCACACTGCCAGCTGCTTATTATTCTCTCAGCAGTGCTCCCCCCTGCTCAGAGGCTTCTCTCTGCCTCGGGGCTGCCCTAAACCTGCCAGAGCTGACACAAGGAGCTCAGTTTTGGTGAAAGAAAGAACTCTCCCTCCTTTGTCAGGAACAAACTGCGGGGGGACAGGGCACAAGCTGGTAGCATATCTCACTGCAGCCTCTGCCAAGAGGAGTGCTGCTGAAGGGCAGCCAGAAATACATCTTGCTGCAGTAGGATGAAATGCAGCTGGATGGCAGCACCCAAATGTCCTTCCTCCAGCTCTCTGTGGCCAGGTCAGAGCAGCAGTTTCAGCAGATTAACCTCTGATGAGTGAGAAGTGGATTTTCAAAGCAAATGAGATGAATGGAGGCAGAAATCCAGGCTCATCCTAAACCCCAGCCACACCATACCAGACAGATCTCACACAGGACAGTACTGCAGGTTCTCTCCCCAGACTGCTGTTGCAGGAGGTGGACTATGTGCATCAGTCTGGAGGAAGCAGAAACTGTTCATGGGGGGTAGAAGGAGGCTTTGTCTGAAATGTAAAGCTGCTGAAGGGATTAGAGGGAATTAGAGATGGTGGTGACTGCACAGCAGTGCCACGGGGAGAGATGCTGCAGCGAGGAAGTGAGAGCACCAGAGCAGAAGCTCAGCAGCCAGCTGCCATGCTCTCCCTTCCCAGCTTCTGACAGCAGGAGAAACTAAAAGCTGTAGAAACAGTGACAATCAAAGATGCAGCAGTGCTGTCCCCACTGAAGCAGTCTCCTTGCTGACACACCCTCTACACAAGCCCAAGCTCTCACCCAGGCTGTGCAGAGAATGCAAATCCTCTTAAACCACCATTGCCACAGACTGACCCTTGGACAGATTGTGGTGCTTCCCCAAGAGATCTCTCTGGGAGGCTTTGGTGCCCTGAATCTCAATTAGCAGCATTACATTCTTTCATTAGACAATACACACGATTCTGTTGGCTACCAGCAATCTCAGGAAAAAGGACTTGGAATTTTCTTCCACCAGGGTTATCACCCAGGGAAAAGCTCTCTGAGTTTCCTCCAGATATAAAACAGTCTAAAGGTTTTGCTTTAGCTTGTTGGGTTTCTCATTTCACCAAGAAAAGCACATGTGTCCAGCCTGGCAGTTTCCCTGTGCAGTGACTCCAGGACAGCTGGACCAGGAGGCTGAGAGCTGCAGAGAACTGCAGTGTTTTAATGTAAAGAGAATGCCCACCATTAAAAACCTTTGTTTGAACTTGTGCTCTTGAACTCCACACTGTAAAATACCCTTGGTCAACACCTTCACTTTCCCTTTTGTCTCTAGATAACTCGAGAGTTGGAGGTGATGTGGAAGACCCTGGGAATGGGAGGGAAGCTGCTCTGTGTCCTGCTGCTGGCAGTCGTGGCTGCTCAGGGTGAGGTAAGAGGCTAATGCATCAAATAAAGCCCCTGCCATCCTGCTGCATGGCAGCAGCTCCTCCACTCCAGCTGTCTGCAGCAGACAGGAGGAGGATCTGCTTGCATCAGCAACCAGAGGAGGGAAAACCTTACAAAGAGTCCCAGTAATGTGGCATTCTGGGTGGTTTTCACTTCGGTAAGCAAGTCTCCAATTGTTCCTTGTCTGTTTGTTCCCTGTTACCTCCCCCTGTTGGGAAGAGTTCCATTGTGAGCCCCTTTTCGTTGTCTCTTCATCTGTCATTCTTTCTCTCATGGTGTGATTGAAGCTTTCTGCATGGGTTTCTTCCTCAAAACTTTATCCAAAGTATTTCCTTTAATTGGCTGCAGGAGACAGGTCTCAAAGGCAGTCAAGCTGCTGATGGGGAAGCTGCATCTCTGTGAGCAAACAGAGCTGCTTGTTCACTTCTGCTTTGGAAATTACTTCCTTGACACTCCTTCAAATAGCAAAGTGCTGACAACCTCTAGTTAGTGTTTGCAAAGTCCCAGGAGCATCACTGCACAGGGTGCAGGTCCAGCCCATCCCAAGCTCCTGGCACCAGGTGAAATCTCTGACAACTTGGGATTTGCAGCTCCTGGTACCCACGCTGGGGTACTAGAGGGACTTTTCTCTCTACTGACAAGGAGGAGAGACAGTTGCTGAGAGCTCCCCTGCTTCACAAGGCCTGAAGAAGAGGGGCTGGCTCTCTGGAGACACTTGTTCTCAGCTCTTCAGTCGCTGACAGATCACCCTTCTCTGCTTGCAGGGCTCACAGCTGCGTGTCAGACGGGGAGCCAGGTCTAGAGGTAAGCCAGGCAAACCACGACCCTCTCACCTGGGTTTTATCATCACAGGAGGGGAAGCAGATGATGCTGAGGGAAGGAACCTGGAAGTTGCTTATTATGGTTATCTGGGGGATGCAGAAAGCAAAATACCAGCCTGGTAATGCCATCCTCAAGAACAGTTTCCCCTCCCTCTGCTGCTCGTCAAGGAAAAAGAGGCCATTCAGTAGTGGACCAGTCCACCCAGCAGAGAGATCAGGCAGCTGTGGTCTGGGGAGGAGAAAGGGAAGCCCCTTAGGCTGATGCTCCCATCACAGAGACTCTTCTCCTGGCAGGAGAAGGAAGTTCTTTTGCTCAGCCAGGTCTTTTCCCTGAACTTCTAAAAGAGGATTTCCTGTTTTCAATTACAGCCATTTGCACAGAAAAATCATCTGGAGAGATTTACCAGCACAGGGGGACCTGGCTGAGGCACTCAGGGAGCAGGATAGAATACTGTAGGTGTGACAGTGGCTGGAGTCGCTGCCACACTGTGCCTGTCAGAGGTGAGTATGAGACTGTCCCTCTCATCATCCTAAAGAGCTTCACTGGCAGGGAAGCTGTGATCACACAGAAAACTTGGCTTGCAACAGAACAGGATAGACATGAAAATGCTGAGGTGGGCTCACTTGGGTAGGACTCAGTGGAAGTGGGCAAGGGGCTGAGGAAGACTCTGGTAGTGTATGTGGAGAGAAGGGAGCAGAGGAACAATGTAAGTACATCAGAAGACCCTCAGCACTTGACAGGAGCAGGTAGGCAGGTGGGAATGGACCAGGCTGAAGGAGGCTGCCAGGAGAGGGAAGGTGGGCACAATGCCATCTTCTGCTGAGACACCTAACAGTGTTGCCTGGCTCTGCTCCTTCCACAGCCTGCACGACAAACAGATGCTACAACGGGGGACACTGTTCACAGGCTTATTATTCCCCACAGCTCTTCATCTGCCAGTGCCACCAGGGCTTCTCTGGGAAGCAGTGTGAGATAGGTGAGTGCACCCTCTGAGCAGTGCTGCTGCTTCCAGCTGGGCAGTGCAGGAGCTGCTGCTGCTGCTGCATACTGGGCTCTGCTAGCTTGCCTCTTTCTATTCTAAGAGAACTTTCAATGAGGACACCTGGGGTCTTCTCAGTATCTCTTAATAAAACTCCAAATTTTGGAGCTGAAGAGCATTGTTATAATGCTGTATTATATAAATATAATATTTAGAGTCTGCCTGGCAGGGCACCTTCACCAGCTCACTAGACGAAGAGAACAGGGACTGGGGAAGTGGAGCTGGGGATGCTGTCATCACAGCCAGATTCTGTTCTCTTTTGCTCAGACACTGAAGTTAAATGCTACAGAGATGCTGGGGCAGCATACAGGGGAACGTGGAGCACGACAGAGAGTGGAACTGAGTGTCTGAACTGGAACAGCAATGGCTTGAGGGACAGGACGTACAGCAGCCAAAGAAAGGATGCTGCTGAGCTGGGACTGGGCAACCACAACTACTGCAGGTGAGGGGCTGGGGGCTGACAGCTCACAACAGGCTGGTTCTGGGGCTCCAGGAGCCTGCAGCAGAGGGGCAGCTGATGGCAGCAGGTAATGCCAAGCAGAGGACACTGTGCAGGTGCAAATACAGCACAGCCCAGCAACTGCAACTTCTGCAGATCTATCTGAGCTTCAGATCTGCCCAGGCTGGATGCTTCTGACAGACTACAGAATGCACACATCTCTTTCCCTCATCCCTGCTCAGTGCCTAAAACTCCCCTGTAAGCCACTTTCCTGCAGTCCAGATCCTGCTAAGAACTCTCCAAATATGGGGCTTCTGGCCTGTGAACAGAACAGCACAAAAGCTGCCCACTGCTGCCAGCTCCTGCCTCATCCTCAGCTCCAGCTGCTCCATCTTATAATTAGAACAGGAATCAAATGATTTGGCTCAGTCCATGTCTTCACTGCAGGGCAGGGTTAAGCTACTGGATGGCAGACATGGGACTGGTAAGGACAGCTTTGTAACAATGCACAGTGCCACCACTCTTTCAGAAACCCAGATGATGATTCCAGACCTTGGTGCTACATCTATAAAGGGGGAAAGTACATCTGGGAGTACTGCAGTGTGCCCTCCTGTTCAAAAGGTATGTGCAGGGGGCAGGGAATGGGCTTGTGCTATTTCTGCAGCCTGAAAACTCCAGGCTCTCCCATTAAATTGTATTTAAGCTTTTAATGATTATGACACTGAGGGACTGAGATCATTGTAGCTCATACAGAGCTGCCTGACCAGAAACCACAGCTAGAAACAGCTGCTGTGTTCACAGCCATCAGTTAATGTGCAGCTTTCCTATCAAAGCTGGGACCAAGAACTGCAAATCTGGAAGAGGCACCGACTACCGTGGGAACCACAATGTCTCCAGCTCTGGAGCTGCCTGTTTGAGGTGGAATTCTCCAGTCCTTGCCCACAAGCTGTACACTGCTTGGAGAAGAAATGCTCACCAGCTGGGCCTGGGTACTCACAATTTCTGCAGGTGTGTAGCCAGTTATAGGGCTATTTAAATCCCATCAGACATCCCCGTGGTATTCCTGAGGCACAGCCCTAGTCTCTTACCCTGGGCCACATTACTGCTGGAAAGAAGCTCACTGCCCATAGTACCTGATTGCACCTGCCCTACCTGTGCATCTGAAACAGATCCCTGGGTGCACATCCCACCTGCCCCTCTGTGTCTCTAGAGATACCAACAAGGCCATGCTCAGGTCACAATCTGTGCCTTTAGGTCTCCCCAGAGAGAAACTGATGTTTCTGAGAATACTGCAGATCTGAGAATACCAAAAGCTCTTTTCCCTGTGCTGCAGGAACCCTGACAATGACAGCAAGCCCTGGTGCCACGTTGTGCGAGGAAGCCAGCTCACCTGGGAGTACTGCAACGTGCCCACCTGCTGTAAGGATCCCAGCACCCCTGCTTTGTCTCCTTCTCTGTGGCATTACTGTTCTGCATGTCGTTTGTATTCAACCCAGGCCTCTTACTGTAAAATAAAAGCTGGTAAGGAGGGGAAAAAAACACCAAAGCTGAACAAAGCAGCTTTTTGGAGTAAGACTGTGTTGCTCCACCCTCTCCAAGTGCCTTTCTCTCTGCCACAAGGGCAGGTTGCAGAAATGGAGGCCAGAGCAGGCAGGGTTCCCTTACTGTACTTCCCAAATCCCAGTGCAAGTTTCCTAGGAAACCAGCATGAGTCAGATGCGGCTCCCTCCAGCTGCCTCGACCTGCGCTGACATCCACAGGCTCTTCTCCAAGCCGGGGAGCCTGGCCAAAGAGAATCCAAAGCCAACCAAAGGCCTGTGTCTGGGTTTGTCCCCCACAGCCACGTGCGGCTCCCGGCAGCGCGGCGCCCGGCAGTACCGGGTGCAGGGGGGCTCCTCTGCCCACATCTCTGCCCACCCCTGGCAAGCTGCCATCTTCGCCAGGTACCGCCGGGCCCCCGGGGAGCACTTCCTCTGCGGGGGGGTCCTCATCAGCTCCTGCTGGGTCTTGTCAGCTGCTCACTGCTTTCAGGAAGGGTAAGTTGAAGATGTGGGATTGTCTCGGGTTGTTGGTAACAGCTCTGGGCAGGGGGAGCATCCAGAGCAGCTCTGCAGGGAGGGGAAAGGCTTGAGATGCTCTTTATCCCAACAAGCCACTCTTCACTAAAGGTTGTAATTGTGCTGAGCATCAGATAAAGATGATAGAGTGTGCTGAGCATCACAGAGAGGCGAAGTGGCAGCACTGCATGAAGGCAGCACTGCAGAAGCTCACCTAGCAGAGGTGTCAGTGCAGATGCAGAGCCATCAGAAACTCGAGAGCAGCACGGGGCTGGCAGAGGAGCTCGGCCCTGATGCCTGGAGGCAATCTGTGCAAAAAACAAAGTCAAATAGTACACTTGAGGTCAAGCTGCCTGGGTAGTGAGGTAGTCAGAGAGCTAAAATACAAAAAGCAGAGGCTCCTACAGCACATCTTCAAGGGAAGGGTCTCTGTCAGCATGGGAAGAAACTCAGAGTCTCTTGTTCTGCAGTTTCAGTACAAGTCAGCTGAAGGTTGTGCTGGGCAGGACTTCTCGAGCTACCCCCGAGGAAAACGAGCAGAGCTTTCAAGTGAAGAGCTACACTGTGCACCAGAGGTTTGACTCAGAGAATCTCAACAACGACATTGGTGAGTGCTGCTCCTCCCGCCCGACAGGGTCGCAGTTGGCTCCAGGCTGTGGTTAATGAAGTGGGGATTTTTCATTGACTGGGGTTCTCCCCCCACTCCAGCTCTGCTGCAGCTGAAGTCAGACACAGAGGAGTGTGCTGTGCACACCAGCACTGTCCATGCTGCCTGCCTCCCACCCCCCGACCTGCAGCTGCCCGACTGGACCGAGTGCGAGATCTCCGGCTACGGCAGGAGCGAGGAGTGTGAGTGGGGGATGCTCGGGCCCCCTCTGGCCCCCTGCCCGCAGGGTCCAGGCTTTGAGTCACTTAGCAAGTGAATTATGACATGGGCTTATGTCAGCAGTACAAAACTAGAGTGAGAGACACAGCCAGCCTTTGCTTTGTGCAGGTTGAGCTGTCAGCTGCTGGAGTCTCCCGACACCCTCCACAAAAAGTGGCACAACAGGCCACCAGTAACACCAGTGCAACCAGTATCATTCCTGCCCAGTTACCCCGTATTGTGCACGACAAGACATCTGATGGTTGGCAGCACAGCTCTGTACTAACCTCTCAGGATCCTGGTTAGTGATTGTTATAGGCACTTTGAGACTTCATTTGGAGTGATCTGCCTGGGCAAAGATGACTTAGCTACGAAGCCCATCAGCCTTTAAAGTGGAGCCTACAAAGCCTCTTTAGCATTTCAGCTTGCTTGGGGCAATATTCCCTCTCTGACCAGATTTAAGCTGTTCTTACTAGCAAAGCAGAGCCCTGCAGAATGAAAAAAGGAAATTAAAAGGCAAGGAAATAGCTCAGCCTCCCCCACCTACTTCTCTCCACTTTCTCCTAAACTACAGAAACTGAGCTGCAGTTTTTTAACAGAATATCCATACAACTGCATAAGTACCTATTTCTATTCTATTTTTTCTTCCAGTTTCTCCCTTCTACTCAGAGCACCTGAAGGAAGGCCACGTCAGACTGTTCCCAGCCAGCAAGTGCACAGCCCAGCACCTGAACAACAAGACAGTGACAGAGAACATGCTGTGTGCAGGAGACACGAGGAACCTTGATGATGCCTGCAAGGTACACCCAGCCCTGGGCCTTTCTTTCTGGGTCTGTCCTGAATAGTCTGAGCTAACCAAACAAAAACCTTAACTCAGTGATCTTAAAGGTCTTTTCCAACCTAAACAAAAATAGCTGAAAGAAGTTGTGCATCTGGCTACATGAAGTTCTGGTAGACTTCTGCTGAACACAACTGCAGGCTCCTTTTTCTTCCCCTGCCCCTTACAGCTGGGAAGGGCACACCACAGTTAACCCAGCAAACAGAACAATACAGTCTGAAAATCCCAAATATAGGAAATAACACAAAGCTGGGTAGGAAACTCCACCTCATCAGAATTTCCTAATGTTTTCACTTCTGTGAGCATGTAACACACTCAGCAGGAGGTTCTGCAGGAGGGTGTGCTGCTCTACTGAAAAGGGGAGAAAAGGATGGTGGAGACCAAGCAGCTGTGAGGTGAGGGAAAAGGAGGGCACACCCCAATCCACACTGTTGCTGTTTGAACAGTCCCACAGAACACCTCTCACAACTCGAGCAAGAACATTCCTCTCACCAACCCCTCACCTGCATTTCACAAACAAGCTCCCAAGTTGGATGCTTTAGTGTGAGATGGTTTTGGCTCTCCCTCTGAGAGTGAGCCTGAAGCAAGTGGCTCATGTGAAAGCAGTGCACCCAAGAGCTCTTGATGTGTGTGCACACGGGGCAGTTCCAGTCACCAGGGCACCACCAAAGCCAGCGAGAGGGAAAAAACCAACACAAACCCAACCAAGCAAACCCAAAGATGATTACTAAGCAGCTGCTTCTCTGCAGGGTGACTCTGGAGGGCCCCTGATGTGTCAGAAGGATGACAGAATGCTCCTGGTGGGGATCATCAGCTGGGGCATCGGCTGCGGCCGCAAGGACGTCCCCGGCGTCTACACCAACGTGAGGCGGTACCTGGGCTGGATTGGGGACACCACCAAAGCCTGAGACAGACACCAACAGGCCTGAGACCCCCTCACAGCTTCCTCCTGCTGCTGGAAGGGTGCTGACAGGGCTCCCAGCCTCCCATGACTCTCAGTTCAGGAGGGAGATGAGCTGCACGGTGCGGGCAGGGCACGTTCCCACAGCGGAGCTCAGAGACTAACCCTCCAATCCCCCATCCCCAGGCTTGCTCCTTGCTGGGAAACACACGAAGCAAAAGCTGTCCCTGGACAAAGGGACCAGTGTCATGGAGGCAGCTTTGGGGGCCTGCTAGGTCTGGATCCAGAGATGAAGTCAAACACCACAAGGCTGCAGTTGTCCTCACACAGAAGACAGGAGGTGTAACCAGGGCTCCGTGCACACCCTCAGGAGGCAACCCTGCCTTGCCAGGTGATGCCCAGGGGTCTCTGTGCCCATCCTGTGAGTTAAGCCTCTCTGAGAGTCCCTTGCCCAGTTGTTCTATCCAGAGGAAGCAGGTGTGGCTGCTGTTTTACCAGGAGGCTGCCAAGGTTTAGCTTTAGTATTGTCTCAGTCAGGCAGTGCAGCTGGAAAACAGTCTGTGTTTGGGAAATTCAGAATGTTATCACTCAAAACATTTACTCTGTTGAGCAGCTCTCTGATCTCTGCTAGCACAGCCTCTAGTCAGAGAGAGCCTTATCTAAGCACCTACAGAAGGGATTTGGTAAGGACACACATCACTTTCTCAAGTGAGTTTTGTAAATAGTTTACAAATGTTCCATGTCTTTCAAACCCCCAGCTCAGAAACTGACCTTGGAGATCCTCCCATGTCCTCAGAGAAGCAGAGGTGCAATTCCAGGAACCTTCAGCACTGAGTCCCACATTCCAGCCAGGAGTAGGGGGAGGAAAAAGAGTTCAGGGGGTTTCTGGGTGATTTTTTGTTGTTAAGTGCATTTTATTAAGTATTAGCCTTTAGAAAAGACCAATTAATTTCCATTCCTCTCCCCTGGCCTCATTTCCAAGGGCTGCTGTGCCTCCCTAGCCTGGCATCCACAACTTGACAAGTATTTGCAGCCTCTAAACCACCTATTCCAATGAGTAACACAGGTAAATATCCTCAGAGACACAACTTTGGCTCCACAGTTCAAACAGCCTATTAAATACATTATTTGAGCTCAATGTGATCTTAACAGCTACTAATAAAATGTAACTGAACCACACCTGAGACTGACAGTGCTTAGAAATTACATCCTACAATACTCTGTGTTTCAGAGAGCAGTTTTACATCACAGTTGTTACCAGCTCCTTGAAAACACCCTTCTGCTTTGCTTCATCTTTCATTCCACAGAGGCTGCAGCCCCCTCAGGCTGCTACAGCCTGGCCTAAGGGCTGGACACCCTCCTGCACAGAAATGGTCTTTACAGGTCTTGAGTAACATGAATCACTTCAGCAGGAGAAAATACAAACAACAACAGACTTTAAAAAACAGAGCTACAAAGCCAAAGGACAA
Source organism: Ceyx melanurus (assembly GCA_024611195.1). Classification (NCBI taxonomy): domain Eukaryota; kingdom Metazoa; phylum Chordata; class Aves; order Coraciiformes; family Alcedinidae; genus Ceyx; species Ceyx melanurus. The sequence goes on along the minus strand of JANHGL010011264.1, from coordinate 7,602 downwards.
GATCAGGAAAGTGAAGAGGTATTTAGTTGTCTTCATCATTAAGACAATTTCACTGAGGTTCTGTAGAGTCCAGCACTCCTTTTGGGAAACACTGTAAAATTGCCAGTAAATGAGTTTTAGCTTTTCAGACAGTGATTAGTCCCAATTGCATGCAGACATTTCTCTCCTAAAACACCCCTTACCCACAGGCCAGATGACAGAATTTACCTTCTTCCTCAAATAGCAGCTGTGCTCCCTGCAGAGCCCACACAAACCACTCTGAAATGACACGGGTGACATGTAAAAACCAGTTTTATTGATGCTGAAGGTTCTGTGTGCCCTGGACATGCTCAGCAGTTAGACCACCTGCCTTGGCATTCACTGCACTGGAATCTGCAATTCCAGAGGCAAGATGCCACTCACCCATGCAAGTACCCATCGCATGCAAGCACCATGAATGTTGTCCTTCATTTAGGTCACCTCACTCTGTTCACAATGTGAACTGTTCTTGCTGGAGCCCAGAGCTCCCTGACATGCTGCAGTCACATGGACTGCAGCTTAGGACAAGTTCTGCTACCACGGAGAGAACAGACTGGCATCTAGTGGCCAGAGAGCAAGAGACACAGGGTATGGAACAGTGCAGATGCCTCTCATCCCAGATCTGTGCTGTGCAGAGCCAGCAGCACAGGCTGGAATGGGCAGAGGCAGCAGCAGCTCCTGCAGAAGTGATGGTCCCAGTGAAAAATCCAGTGTTGCCTTGAACCCACCTGCACAGCAGCTGACTGGTACAGGAACTGGAATGAGGTAGGACACCCAGAAACACTACAGGACACCAGTGAGCAGAACAGCAGTATCACCTTCATTTGTAATAAGCAGGCAGAGACAAAAAGAAGTTCCAATAAATTACTAGAACAGTGATCACCATTTAGCCTCAGCTTCAGGTTCCATCAAAGTGCTCTTTGCACAAAAAAATCTCCTGCCTTTCTCTTCCCTGACTCCCCAGAGCAGCAAATTCCTACCTTCAAATACTGTCAAAACAAGGAGAATTACAGAGAATTACATTCCAAAGTCACCACCCATCAGTTAGAAGACAAGGTGCTGCAGTCAGCCCTTGGTAGGATACCACACAGAGATCTGGATGGTTTCCACTCTATCTCCAGTCCAGTCTTCCAGAGATTCAGGATAGCTTATGAAATATCCAGACAAAGCATCCACTTCTTCCCTTCCCTCCTCCTGTGGCACCATCCCCAATCTCTTTCCATCCTGGGTGGGACAATCCTGAGACAGAATGGTTGGATGGAGCTGCAGAGCCCACCCTGCTGCCCAGGGATGGGGGAAAGACCCCAGAGCAGCACACGGAAGTTAGTGGAAATTCAGCTTTGTATCACTTCACAAAGGGCAAAAGCTGATGAAAACAGGAGGAGGAGTTACAAACAGCCAACAAACCCCTAGAATTTCCTCTAAACAGCAAAATGAAGGTGATATGAGCTCACACAGCTGACTAATCCCAAGGGACCCAAACATCTCCATCTGCTGTTGTTCCAAACACTTCAGACTCGGTTAGGGATGAGATGGTTTCAAGTCAACATTACCTTTCCCTGCTCCCCAGCACCCCAAGCACTGTCTCTCCTGGTGCTTCTAGAGGCCAGGGAGTGACCCTGAACAGATGGATGGGGAAAGAGGCTGCCCCCAGCAGCCAGAGACAGGAGAAACAAGCAAACACTCTTCCTCACAACCAGGATCCTCTAGGTCCGGACTTGGAACTTGCCAGCTTTAGTCATGTATTTGATCCCCTTGAAGGGCTTGTACTTCTCCCCATACATGTCCAAACGATTCACCTTCAGTCCTACAGGCAAAGGAAGAAGCAGGGGTGAGCCTGGCATGGCTGCAGGGGCAGGGAGAACACTGGAAGCTCCAGAAGGGAACAGGAGTGAGGAGAGCTGGGAACTGAGAGTGTCTTTACCAACCACCCTGCCATTCTCCAGAAGGCTGCAAGCATGAAATGCACTGGCTCTTGCTGAGCCTCAGGAGGTTCCCCTGAAGAACCTTCAGACAGAAGGCACTAGAGGAGGCCTGCAGAGCTACTGCAGCCACGTGCAGAGTGAGCACTGAGAGGCAGAGAACATTCAGCTTCTTTACCTGACAGTCACCTACCAGATATAGCCAGCTGCTGAATTTTGAACTGCAGGTTAATGGTGGGGTTTTCATCTGGTTTGGATGTCCCAGCTTGCAGGCTCATGCTCCCCTTCAGGCTTGGCAGCTTCTGGGGGTTTATTTTCCCCACATCCCATGACAGCAGCTTCAAGGAACAGAAAATACAGAAACACTTGAGCACCCTCTAAAGAAAACTCCCCTTCCAATGACAGCTTTTAATGTTTCTCTATGGAAAAGGTCTTTGTCTTAGTGCCTTGACTTTTATGTTGGACACACAAGGGCTTAAGTAGCAGCTGCTTCAAACCTTTCTTCTCCCTCTCTCTTTCCATGAGGATCCCCAAAAACCTGCCATGAATTTTAGCCCCACGACTTATGCTACAGGCCCCGTGTGTAACAGTGACCAAACTGATGCAGAACTGTCTTTTCCAAAAGCCTGGAGTATTTCTTGGGGGGTCTCCTGAGGGTGAACCATCCAATTAAAGTTTGCAATAAGAAAAAAAGAAAAGTGAACTCTGGGGTGTGTGTGTGTGTAGGGAGAAGAGATCAAACAACAAAACTGGAATGCTCCAAAACTAACCAAAACCCACTAACCAGCCCAAATCAGTGCCTGCAAAGTCTACCATGCAGTGCTGGGCAGAAGTCTGTACAGCATCCAGCAGACTAATGCCCCTTACTCAGTATCAGTTCTTGGATTATCCACACACATCCCAAGCAACCAGAACTACAATCCACTGGCACCAGGCTGCTTGTTGAGGGGATTAACACAACTTCTAGTATGGAACTGTCCAGAAAATTATCACCCCAAGAGAAAATTCTGCCTTCCAGGAAGCCCTGCTCAAGGAAATGTTACCTCAGCTTCATTTGCTGAAAGGTAAAAAAGATTAAAACGAGAAATAAATCAATTTCTCTCATTCTCCTCACCTTTGTAACTGGATCAAAGATGTGTGTCCCCTGAGAGGGTGTCAGGGTCATATTTAAGACACCTTTTGGCATCTGGCTAGTGACCATCACTCCCTCTATGGTCTTCCCCATGGTCTGCTTCGGCCCCACTGTGATCTCAAAGCGTCCCAGGGAGCTGCCCTCGCGGAAGCTGATGCTGTGTTTGATGTAGACAGGGATTGCCACCAGGCTGGACAAAACAAACAGAAAGCCCCTGTCAGCCTCCCTCCTTCATCTCTGTTTTTCCAGCCCTTGCCCTCTGCACTGGAAACCAGTCTCCTTAAAGGAGAAGGAAATCCCACACTTATGTTTGATCCAATAGCAAAGTCAGAATCCTGTTCTCAAATCTTAACAGCAGGGGTTTTTTTAACCAAGCTTGCTGTATCTTAGTTTTTACCCTTCTACAGGACAGGTAACTCATTCAGTCTAACACAAGACTTAAGCAAAGGAGGCAGAACGTTTTTTTTGCATGTCACAACCAAGCTGGCAAGTAGTTCCAGGTAGTGCAGCAGCACTTGGAACTTCAAGTCTGAGCTTTTGTTTGGATTTCCCACTCCTTTGTTCCTCCTTGAGATAAGTCTGACAAATACTTTAGCAACTGAAACCCAAACTAGGACTTGGTAAACTGCTTCTGGAAAAGGCACAACCAGGAGACAAGAACTCATAGTTCCTAAGAGAGGTCAAAAAACACCAACCCAACTATTGTGTTTTATTATACACTCTCTGAAAGTCTCTTAGAGGAAATCAAGAACTTGATTACTCCACAGTGCCCAATTCTTTCCCTCTCCAGTTTGTTCATCTGCTCCTGGTCTTTGAAAAATGTTGTCTGACACATAAAAAAACCCAAGGAGAATCAAAGAAGGAAGAAAAGATCCAAAGGAGGAAGAAAAGATCCAAATAAGGAAGAACCAAAGAAGGAAGAAAAGAACCAAAGAAGGAAGAACCAAAGAGGGAAGAACCAAAGAAGGAAGAAAAGAACCAAAGAAGGAAGCAATAAAAGAACCAAAGAAGAAAGCAAGAAAAGATCCAAAGAAGGACGGAAGATCCAAAGAAAGAACCAAAGAAAGAAAGAAGAAAAGAACTAAAGAAGGAAGAATGAAAGAAGGAAGGAAGAAAAGAACAAAGAAGGAAGGAAGAAAAGAACCAAAGAAGGAAGGAAGAAAAGAACCAAAGAAGGAAGGAAGAAAAGAACCAAAGGAGAAAACGAAAGGCAAAGAAAAATCCTGCCTCGCAGCAAGGTAGAGCTGTGTTTTCAGAGGAGGAGTGCAGGCTGGCAGCTGCCAGCAGCACAAGCAGCACCTACTTCTGCGCGCTGACGTGGTAGGAGAGCAGGCGGAAGCTGCCGTCGGGCGGCACGAAGGACAGGATCCTCTCGGACTCCCAGCGCTTGAAGCGCACGCAGGGGTGGAAGCTGACGTCGTCCAGCAGCCGTGGGTTCTGAAACCAGCACCAGTCACTGGGCAGCACTGCCAACGGGCCCTGCCCAGCCTCCTCCCCACCAGGGGCACGCCCCGGTGCCAGCACAGGCTGCACCGAGACCCCTGGGCAGCTGCCACCAGCGCAGGCTGCGGGCACCGTGAGCCCCGGGCACCGGCAGCCGTGTCTGACAACCACACTGAGGGGTCTGGTGAGAAATGCTGGATCCCTGCCCAAACAACACTGGATGCCACAGTCACTAGCAAAGAATCTGAAAAGAAACCCTTCAGTCTCCAAGGTGCTGAGGCTCTCTATGGGTTTTCACTGCCACCCGTTTTGTTTGGCATCCCCAAGCTCTGGATATGGAATCTGTCAGTGTGAGACTGAGATCCCACCAGCAGGGCTGGGAAAACTTTTCCTTAAGTAAAGATATATCCCTGAGCTTTACCATAAAGGAGAGGGTGAGGTCTGGCATCCCAGTCAGCTTGACACAGGCATCAATCACCCCTTGGATTTCAGCAGTAATGGTGGAACCTGCAACAACAAAGTCAGTGTGGGAGGTTATGTGAACCTGATCAAAAATCCCAATGTGGAAAAGCCATCAATGGAAAGGCAGGACATTTTGTGTTTTTATGAAGAGCCATGGCTCATTATATGGCCTGCTCAACATTGTTCTCACCCCCAACAACCTCTAGAGAAGATGCATAGAGGTGAGAGACGGAGACCAGCAATGTCCCTTTTAATGGGCAGTGACAATTGCTCCCAGCTCCAAAAAGACTAAGGAGACAGTGCTATGCACATTCCCACCCACCTTCTCTTTTCCCAACACAGAACTGCTTATAGGACCTCTGGAACAAGGGAAAACCTTGGCACTTGTCTATAATTTTTGACTGAATAGCACCTATAGGTTGGTAACATTCCAGAGTAAAAACAGGACCAGAGCTTAGATGGAACAGCTCCTCTCTGAAAACTCCCATCTCTCCTCAGGACAAGTTACCCCAGTCTTAGACAGAAGCACCCTCCATACCTGACTTGTCAATGATTGCATCAATCTCCTCAACCACATCAAAGTACGCCTCGTTGTTGGTGTATTTCACCCCAGTGCGTCTCCAGGGCACCACGGAGAGCTGTCCCGTGGGCAGCTGGTCACCCACGTTGGTGCTTCCTGACAAAAAGGACAATCACAACGACAAAAGTTAGGCAGTGCTCCAGGAAAAGCCCTCAGCCTCCTAATTTAACTGTAACGAATCCCCAAGAACCCCTCTCCCTTTGTGGGAAGAGCAGACTCTTCCAGACTCGGTGCTGTACAATTCACATCTCTTACATCCAACTCTAAACCTCACCACAACGGGGTAACACCAAAGTGCCACCCCACACCAACTCCTCCAGCAAGTCGCACTGAGGCTGTAACTGGAAATCTGCCTGTTTTGGTTAAAATAACAAGTGGAGGTGGTGCTGGAAGGAACCTCAAAGCAAAGCAGTAAGGGAGGACTCTCTAGAGACACCCGAGCTGGGGTTTATGGGACAGCAGGGATTTTCTTCACCCATGTGCTGACTGTGCAGGAATTTCAGCACAGCCTCCCCAGTTTCTACCTGTGATGGTGTTGACAACTGTTCGCAGGATGGTGGGAGGTTTTATCAGTTCCTTCAGGATGTTGGACTCTGTTGCCAATGGAAAGCCATTGTCCAGCATCTCCTCCAGCACCTCGTAAACCACCACGACATTGTCCTTGATCATCACCTCTGAGCAGACACCAAAATAGTCCTGGGAAAAAGAAATGATCAACAATTCTGAAAGGGAGTCGTAGTGACCACACAGCTCAGTGTCCTCCCAGAGGAGAGCAAACACCACCAGAACTCCCTGTATGAGTGCAAGCACATCAGACTACACCCAACAGACAGGTCCAGCTGCTTCTCAGCTCTGCTCAGTGATGTCCAGTGACAGGACACGGGGCACTGGGTGCAACACGGGAGGGACGATGTCAATGTCAGAAGAGACTTTTTGACTGTGAGGGTGCCAGAGCCTGGCACAGGCTACACAGGGAGGTTGTGGAGTCTCCTGCTCTGGAGACTTTCCATATTATTTCTGAACCAATTGCAACTGAGCCACTTTCAAGTGCTAATGAAAAATCTCTTTATTATCAAAGGGCATTTGTTACATAGAAAATAAGAGCATATGATGGTCAGGTGACTCCCTGGGGCAGTGTCAGGGGTGCTCGGAGTTCACAGGATGACAGCCAGCATGGTGGGGTTGGAGGGAGCTCTGGAGCTCAGAGTGCAACCCCCTGGCAGAGCAGGGGCACCCCACACAGGAACAGCTCCAGGTGGGTCTGGAAAGTCTCCAGAGCAGGAGACTCCACAGCCTCCCTGGGCAGCCTGTGCCAGGCTCTGTCATCCTCACAAGGAGCGAGTTTCTCCTGCTGTTTCCACGGCCTCTCCCTGTTCCAGCTGAGAACTGACAGCAGAATGAGACGCTGACTGCCAAGGGCCGCTGCTCTCACACCGCCCCCTCCTCTAACGACCCGGGGGGCTCCTCCCTCTCCCTCCCCGCCGGGCAGACAACCGCCCACCCGCCGGCCCCACCTGGAAGGTATCGACGACGCGGTGCAGGAACTCGATGACGAAGAGAGGCGGCACCTCGCTCTGGATGACGGCCACGAAGAAGATCTTGTGGCGGTAGACGCTGAGCAGGTAGTGGTGCGGGGTGGGGATCACCGGCGGCACGTTCTCCGCTTCCGAGGCCCTCTCCTGCGCCTCGAAGAAGTAGTCGCAGACCGAGCGGCTGACGACGCTCTTCCAGTGCTTCTCCAGGAAGATGTCCCCCGAGGCGTTGATCAGGAACAGGCTGTGGATCATGGCGGCGGCAGCGAGATGAACTGAGCGCCTGCGGGATGAACCGAGCGCGTCCCCGCGGGATGAACCGAGCGCGTCCCCGCTCCTGGGGCCGCTCCTGAGGGGGAGCCTCGCGGGGGTCTCGCGGCCCCGGCGCCACCGGCTCCGCTCTCCGGCGCGCGGATTGGCAGCGCGAGACCCTGCCCGACGGCCGCGGGCGGGGCTCGGGGCAGCGAGCGCTCTGATTGGGCGACCTCCTCAGAGCCGCTCTCCGATTGGTCG
>JANHGL010011261.1:0-11242 GCA_024611195.1 Ceyx melanurus | reverse complement strand
ATTAATTTCAATATTAATCACAATATTATTTAATTATTCACCATTAATAATGTCACTGCTTTAAATTTTTCTTTCTATATCTGTCCTGTTTATGTCCAGTTGGTATTGATCCAATGTTATGCTTTGGCATCAGCAGCATTTATAATTTCCTGGGGCTTATCTCAAGTGTGTAAGACCATATATATCAGCTTTCAGACTTTATTTTGTTAAGCTGCAGCAAACCACCCTCTGCAGTTTGTCCAAGGTTTCTTTGGATGGGATTAAGCTCTCTAAAGTGACTTTAGAAAAGATGCTTAAGGATTTATTTTATTAAAACTCTTCCATGTGAGAACAATCATAATTCAGAAGAAGGAAACAAGGAAGCCCGTGCTGTTGGAATAATCAAAGAGAACACTTACCTTCCTGCTCTTGATTCAAGTGTGGGAAGGGTGTAAGGATTGTGTGTATGTATGTTGGACAGTGCTACCTTCCACATAGAAACAGGCTCCTTGAAGGGACTTTGAGATGAGATGGGGAAAATGAGTAAGCAGGCACTTCTCTACAAAGCAGGTTTTACTTAACATTGCATTTTATTCCCCATTACAGTTCAGCTCAATTTATGTTCAGTACTGGAAATCGTTTTTTCTCTTACCATTAAAATGTGGAGTGGAAATTTGTCAAGCCTCTTGCAGCTTTTCATCATAAACATTTTATTAAATACCCCAGGACCAGTAATCTGTTTCAGTTACAGACAACCACATCTGTACCTGCCAGTCAAGTCTCTGAATAATCTCTATATGCATTAACATTTTATTTACTGGGGAGAAAGTTTATTTTTTTTTCTTCTTCTTGTATTGTGTGTTTTTAAAATAAAATCTATGAGCACTTGCATATGGCATAAGCAGGCTGTTCTTAATACAAGTTGTTACTCATTTACTACACTACTAACAGTGCCTAAAAGGAGAATTGAATATGGTTTGTATATTCAGTTAGAAAAAAATAGAAGTTTTAGACTGAAAACATATTCAGCACATCTGAAATGAAGATTAGGAATGAACCTGGGATTTGGAAGCTTGCATTTTTTTCCCCCAGACTATATCAGTTAATCTAACAAAAAATACATTGTATGTCACAATAAACTTTATCTCTGCTGTAAACTGCTATGGCTACACCAAGAGTATTATATTTTAAAAGGGGTTTTAAAAGATTGTAATCCTGTCTGTTTTGGCTACTGCCTTCTCATATTTAAATGGCATACCACTCTTGGACTCCATCCACACATTGAGCCTGTGTCTGTTTTCCTATTCTTCCTATTAAAAATGGTAAAGGTTTTTTTACCTTGAACAAGACTCCTCTATAATTCTTTTGGCCTTAGGAAACCTTGGTTTTTCCATACCCAGAACAGCACTGAGGGCTAGCTTCTGGCATGGTGGCTCAGGACTTCTCTGAGCCTTTACAATGTCGTATCACTCGAGCAGTTTCCTTCCTTCCAGCTTCTTTTCTTAGAAACAAATCTTTTGTGTTAAGCTTGCAGAGTCATTCAGAAAATGCCCTGTTAATTAAGCCTAGAAATCATAACCACACATTTAAGGGGAGCTTCACATTACTCACCAAATATTGTGGACAAGAAATAATCTGAGCATGCTTTGGTTTTCTGACTTTAACTTTGGAAAGTTTTGTGTACTTTGTTTTTACTTAAATCACCAAAAATGCACCAAAAATCAATGACAGTCACCAAAAATGCACCAAAAATCAATTACACTCACCAAAAATGCAGTGATCTACTTTGTATTACTAGGTGTAGCACAGATAAGTGACTTTTTTTCTGTTGGTAAATATTTTCTGAGGAAATAGAGGTACAGATAAAGAAAGAATTTCTTACTAGGAGAGCTAAATAAAGAAAAGTACTGTTAAATTCTAATCCTATTAGATTATCAGGAGATTGCTTATGGAAAGTGTGGTGAGAGTGAGCTACACCAGATAGCAAACAAACAGTTTCTGAACTGGAAGGATGTGTCCTATCCTTAGAATTCCTGTTAATTATGGTGCATCTCTTCACCCTCCTTCCTGTTTTCTTCTATTTTGATTTTTAAATTTGCATATATATTTTGCTTAAAAAAAATAGTTGCAGTTTATAAGTAGACATTAGTGAAAAGTGAATGCATGCATGAATCTTGAAGAACTTAGCCCCTGTTTTCAGGGCTAGTGTGTCAGCAGAGAACTGGTGAATGTATTGTTACATGCATTTCTTGTAAATATATTAATGTAAATTCTGTGTGGTCTGTCCATCATGTTTTGTATTTAATAGATATTCACGTTCCTTATAGTTTCATCAAGGCTATAATTCAGGAAAAATTTAATGTCTTTTCTTGAAGTTGCCTTTGCTTTTTCAGCTGGGCTTTTCCTGATGCAAAAATGGCAAAAGTAGGACAATGAACCTGTTTGCTTGTATTCTTTTGAAGCAACTGCTAAGTATATTTTTACACAGGTGCAGTCATGAATCCTGTCCACATGAATTAATAATCTGTTGATGGCACTTTAAATGGCATTTTTTTTGTCAACAAGTTAATCATGTAGGTAGTTCACATACTTTACAAGGAACACTTAAGGAGGAAAGACTTGCAGATGAAAAATCCCAGGTATGTGGTATGTACAATAATAAGGCAGATTTTGACTTGCCAATTATTTACTATACAAATGAATCAAGACCTCAAAATGGAGAAATAGCGTGATTTGTGATGTGTGCAGATATTTGGTATATGGTGCAAAGATCTTGGTGAAATGAACTGAAGAAATGTCCAGGTGTAAGATAAGAACAGTTCCTGCTTATTAGTGCTTAGAACAAGCATAGAAAAAAAAAAAGTTACCTTTTCCATTAGAATTAAGTGGATACAGACTGTATCTGCATTTTATTTTAGAATCATTCTGTATGAAAAAATCACAGTACAGGAAAATACATAGACTTTTTTTTTTTTATGTGGAAAGATGTTCTAGCATTCTGTTATTCTAAAATCTGTTCTAACATTCTGTTGATTTAATATATATTTTCCTAATTATTTGTAGAGAACTGTTATACGTGTTCAGAAACACAAACCATGAGCAAATTACCATGAGGCACACATTATTTGAACTTACTGGTGACAGTTGACCAGGGCAAGGCAGCGAGTCTTTTGTAAATGAGGTGTTGTGAGGAAATACAGCATTTAGTGAAGTAAGTGTTAACTAGGTACTGTGCTGTTGCAGCAGGCTAAAAATATGCATGCAGCCAGTTGCTGCATACCAGCTGTTGCATGACAACTGGCTGATGTGCCACAGCATGTTCAGTTGTGAAAAATGGTACAGGGGTAGGTAGCACAGCTCATTTCCCAGAACAGACATGTACAAGGTGACTCCTTGGAATTCCTCCTACTCCTAGAATTCTATCTGCTATATCAAAGGGAATCTAGGTGATGAGGTGCCACCTGAATATGGCAGAAATTCAAAAGATGGCTGTTTCATGACATGGTCTGTTTAAAGCATAAGTTCCTGCATATTTATTTTAATTTGCTTGCATTAGGACAACCTAAATGTGCATTGCTCAACCATGTTTCAGGAATTTGTAGGAATTACCATTCCTTTCCCTTCTCTTACCTATCGTATTATATGTACTATGTAGGATTTTGGTCACAGTGCCCATGGATACCAACATGCCTGTCCTGCAGCTGGAATCTGGTAGTGATCTTGACAATAATACAGATGATGAGTACAAAAATATATGTTAAAATGGCTGACTGTTCAAGGTACTACGGTTCACTTTCTTTTTAAAGTTAGTTACACATAAATCCAACATGAATTAATGCTATATGTTTTACAAAAGTTTAGGTAAAAACACATTAAAAATAGCCACATTAATTTACTCACATGCAAAACTAATATAAATTATCACTGTTTAAAGTTACCCTCATAATTCTTCTCTTCATACTGATTAAACCTGCTGGGAGATTAAATTACCTATAATTTCTATTCTTACAGTTGAAAGGCTGTTAAATGGTGGCACTTTTAATGCCTTTTCCCACAAAGCCCATCACTGCTCTTCAGGGAGTCTTTTGTCAACACATGGGTACAACTCTGATGGAGCTGACTAAATCAGAAACATGGCAGGTGCAGCAATGCAATCCAACAGAAAATGTACCTTAGTGGTGAGGAACTGAATTACTTCACTTCCTTTTTAGAAAAATTTGGTTTCTATGATCAGTTCCTGATGAAATAATACATCTTCTTTGTATTCTTGAAAAGGGGCTGAATGACATAAGAGAATAGTTGTGAAGTGATACGGTCATACATTGTATTGTGTAGGTGTTAACACTGCAAGCACAGCAGAATGCTGACCTTTCAGGTTTACTCTACATGTTCTCCAATAAACAATTTTGTGCTACAGAAGTATAAAGTAGCAAAAATGACATGAGGGACGTATGGTATTGAAATACCTGCACCTATAAGTGATGCAGTGCTTGTCCTTTTGGAAAAAAACCTATAGCATAATCCATGCAGGCCATTGTTTTCTAGTTCGTCCTAGTTTCTGCCTTTTCAGCAAACAGCCATCAATGCTCTTATTTTTCTTAAACTATAAATAGTAGGAGATTCATGAACTTGATCTCTAGAGATGTCGAATGTTCCTAGACTGATAAACGACCCTCTTAGCTAGTGTATACATGTATATATGCATATTTTGTCTCTTCATTGTGGAACAAAGCACATTTGTTCAAAACATTGTGGATTCTTTCTGTAAAAGAATCTCTTGTGCTATTTTTCATATCATAATCAGAGGCAGTGCATTTGAATAATTCAGTAGTGTCAACAAGGGGTAACTGCAGTTCATTCACTGACACATTAATTTTAGTTTAGGAATGAAATTGTAATCAAAGTGACCCACTGTGAAAAGTTTTAAGTTGAGCTGACTGGAAAATTCTAAAGATGGTGGGCAAATTTCTGTTGGGGAAAAAAAATAATAATTATTATTATCCTTGTGTGTTTATGAATGGCTTTTGTATCTAAAGGAAGGTAGGACAGAAGGAAAAAGGGAAGAACTGGGGTTTTAAAAAAGCATAATGGTTAGTGACCAAGGGAGACTGGTGGCTGATGTAGTTTTCAGGTAAAATAGCAAGATAGTGCCTCAGCTTGTAACCTGCCAAGAGCTGTTTCTGCATTTAGTGGAACTGCTGAGTTCCTTGCTGAATCATTCCAGCAAGAGGACTTAATTTCCAGAAGAAACACTGAAGCTTGGTAAACATATTTTTTTCTTTTTCTGTGAGTTACTGATTCTGAAAAGGGAAGAAAACAACTTGATTAGTCTTCGTGATTTAGAAGAGGAGCTTGAATTTTCATTAGGATTGCAGTTTTTGTTACAAAAGTAAAAATTCAGAACCCTCATGAAGAATTTAGCTAAGACATAAGGCACTGTAGCAGCGCTCCTGTCTATGTACTCAGTGGAACTTTCACTGCTTTTAGCATCCAAAATACTTAAAGATTCATATTTCAGTCAGAGGGACTCTTTACTTTCTCTAATATATGTATGTATGTGGATGTATATATATATATATATATACATACATATATATAAACATACACAAATATATATTTATAAAGTGTGAATATGTGTATGTGTGTACAGAAAAGTGTTTGTGCATATTTGTGTAAGTGTACATATATAGTGGTATTTATATGCAGTACCAGAGTGCTATGCAGTTCTAAATCTGTATGATAACACTGTACCTATATTTATTTTGTACTGTCTCAGTTATAGGGTAGTCTATATAGCCAACTGAAATGACTAAAAGAGAGACTGTAAAATAGGTGAAATTAACAACAAAACTAAAACAGTGTTTTAATACTTTTTCCTCCTGATATTTCAACTTAAATCTGATTGCATTTTAAAGGTCGTCCATGCAATAGGCAAGGTTTGGGAATGTATTCACAAATTCTCACTGAACTGGATGAACACAAAAACTACTGTGTTTCTTGTATCAAAATGTGGGCTTTCATAACACTAAAGGCTCAAGATAACCAAGAAATAACATATTGCAAGTAACATTGAACAAAACATTGCAAGTATTAATATTGAAAGAAATACAGGTGACTCATACACAATGTATGGGAAGGAACAGGTATTACAAATGTGAAATCTGGTTGTTTCTTACAGTCTGAAGACACAAGAAAGTTACAATCTCTGCTGACTTTAATAATAATAACAGAAATAGTTCCTGCCTTTCTCTGTTCTTCACAGTTTTCTAATTCCTCTGAATGGAAACAAACTTAAGATGGTAAAACTTTTAAAATATGGAAGCATTTATCTATCATAATTCAGGAAATAATCTGCTTATTCAACAAGGTGGTAGGGTTTTAATGGCAGTTTGCTTCATCAAAGCTGTAAGTGAGCTGTGCCAGCTTTCTTTAACATCTTTGGATTTTTTTATATTGTTGATATTTGATGTATTTTCAGAAGGTACATTTTCCCCACAATATAAGCAACAATCATATGCTGTTACCAGTATTTTTTTTTCTTTGATAGAGGGAAGAAGAAAAAAATCACAAAGTCCGATTAGCAGTTGGGAATGGAGTACGAAATGATGTGTGGAGAGAATTTTTAGACCGATTTGGTGCTGTTAAGATCTGTGAGTTTTATGGTGCTACTGAAGGAAACATTTGTTTCATGAACCACACAGGAAAAATCGGATCTGTTGGACGCACCAATTTCTTTTATAAGGTGACTATTTATTTATATTGTACTTTGTAAAGGGTAGAGATGAAGTTAATTGTGTTTCTCAGTTTGACTACAGGACAAGAGGTTGCAGTCATAAATCCAAAGTAAATTTTCTAACTTGTTGGAAGTTTAATTGACCTTCTGTAAAATCTTGCCTGCCGAATTATTGCAGATAGAGCTTAGCACCCAACCCACGTAGACTTGCAGCAGTAACAGATTTTTCCTAAAGTTCACAAGAATATAAAAGACCTTGACTCTTAACAGTTTTAAGTAGGTTCTCAGTATAATTTCAAATCTCTACTATATTAAAGAGCAAAAGAGTAAACTGGATTTGGTTTAATACCCGTGAACTCATCATATACATGTGTCCTGTTTTAAATTAGTGTTCTACAGATCACATTTAGATCTGTTTTTAAAGAGTGTATTTATAATGTATATTACTATATGAATATGTGACATAAATGGCAGTTAGTGGAAATTGAAGTAAATTAACATATAGGCAGATGTAACTTTAAGAGTTATTTTATACCTAGGTGCAATTAAATGTATGTAACATAATTAAACATCTTGTCTGCATCCTTATTCAGAAATTTCAAACTTAACACAATGCAAGTGCAATCAGTGTAATTTAATAAATGTGACAGACAATTCTTACCAAGGATATTAATTTTAAAATTCTATACCATGTTATCTACCAAGTCTGCTATATTTATTTGATTGTTCTAGGTTACTACCACTTTTTTTTTTTTCAATGATTATTCAATAATCTCTGCTTTGTACTTACTCAGCCTTCACAATGGATGTTAAATGACTTGGGAAAGAGGAATACATATTATTTTATCAACTGTGATGGCTTTTTCTTCATCCTTCTGTGTAAACGAAGAATTTATTTTAGCTTGAAATTCACAGATTTTTCTCTTTGGTTCCTACTAATACTATACTTTTAAACATTTGAGAAGTCAGTAAGCAGCAAATATCCCAAGTTCTATCTAATTATGTAAAAGATTATTTAACAAGGCTTTCTAGAAAGGAGACATTGTTATTATATTTCTACTTATATTAATTTTTACTCTTCTTGACATTAATAGGACTACACATAAGGCATAGAATTGCAAATTAATTGAGATACCTATCCATAATTAAGTACCTGTCTATGTGTACAAATCCTTATGACTCAAATGACATTTGTGTTCCTGAGAAAAACCAATAGTAAAATGTCCTGACAAAACTTTTTTTCAGAGAATGATGTAAAAATATTATTTGTAAACACATCGGAGGTATTTTCTGATGATGTGCAAGTAAGTTTCTAGGCAGCATATGTTCCAAGGTCCATAACCTGATTACAGTATCACCACAGACTTTTACAACTTGGGGCCAGAGGAATTATTTACAACTGATGCTCTGTAGTATGCACCAAGGTCTTCTGGTGCTGATGTCTGTCTCCAGAAGGGCCCAGATCCACTATAGGAAATGAAGAACCTGGAATTTAGGCAGTAATAGGTGAATCAGGAACCTCAGAGCTGATGTTCATTTTTGTTTCAGACTTTTCTAAGACACTTGCTTTAATTATTTAATTATTAAAAAAAAAAAAATAGCCAACACTTTACAATTTTTACATATGTTCCAAACCTGAGTAAACTTCAGTATGGCAGACTTGTAACAGTTTTACCATATTAACTTTTTGGAAATACTGTGAAAAGCTTACAGCATTAAACTTGATTACAGGATTAAACTTGAAATTACTATTAATTATCTGTATGTTTAATCACATAGTGTGGGAGTTTTGCATGTTATTATAGTGGCACTCAGTATATCAGTAACATTTCCTGTTTGTGTTTCCAATAGGAAAATCAGTATTTTGGGTTTTTTACCACATGAAACATATTACATTTTTCTATTAATGACAGACCTTGGAATTTGATTTAGTGTCTGCATATTAGGAGAAAAAATAGCTCATGCAAAGTGCAATTAAAATATAGATGTAGTTGTAACTGAATACTTGTTTTCACTAGAATTCTTTTCTATAATTATATAGTATTCCAACTTGGAACTGTTACAGTCCATGGAAACATCAGTATAGTCTGCTAAGACAATTATGGATTGTCCCCTTTCTTATTCAGTATGAATATGGAAAGACCACAAGATATTTTATGATCTGGAAAAAGCCATTCATTCCAATTGCCTTGGCTTCAAACCAATTTTATTCTTTTTTTTCAATACTCTCTTTTCTATATAAGTAAATCCGCAGTAAGTCTTCATTTATTTCCATAGTTTCTGTCATAAGAAAAGTAGCTTAAAGACATTATTTATGACCAGGGTCAATAGTTATCTGCTACCATTCTAAGGTGTATTGGCTCCTCACCCTTCCCCCAATATGTATATATCTGGCATTCCAAAACTGTGGAGTTTGAGGGAAGAATGAAGGTTTTCACTGTAAACCAGATGCAGTGCAGAGACAAACTGCCTCACGTTGGTCACATGGGCACGATATGACTAGCCATGTCAGTGGGTGGATTATATGACATATTTTATGTGGAAATAGAACTGCCCTAAATCTTTTGCAAATCAAGGAGGTTTCAGAGCCTGCTCTAAAGCTCCATCAGGAGCTTTCTCTTAAGTAAGGCTCCTTAGGGAGCAAGGCCTTAGGGGGCAGTTCCAGGAAAGTCTGGAAGTGGTCAAGAGAGAGAATGAATGTTGCAGATATCATGAGGCACACTTTTAATTGTTTTACCTTTAAAAAGAAGTATAATTTAAACAAGTACTTTAGTTTGGAGATCTTTTTTATGTGTTTTGATTATTGTGCAGTCTGTGAGTATTGTGACACAAAGTGACTGTGTCTTTTAATGCCATAGAGAAGTTAATTTTTACTTTTTTTCAGGCGTTTGTTCTAGGGTTTAATATTTTTTTTTACAGGTTACATATTATTGAACAATGCATTCTGAAGTATAGTAGTGTTTGCTTTACTTCAGTCTGAATGATGTCCATCAGATATCCAGCAATATGTAAAGGAGTGCAGCTTTATTGCTGATTTGCTGGCTCATGGGTGTAAATCTCTTTCTTACACTGAAATAAATTCTGAGTTATGACAGAAAACATTCAAATAGAGCGTGGGACTAATGACATCCAGGTATGCTTGTAAGTAGATCTAAAGATAACCTGTAGCAAGTACACCTGAAAAACAGCATGTAAAAAAATAATTCCAAACATTATTTATAAACGTATTTGTTTTTCATTATTTTCAGCATAAGTATTTCAACTTTTAGAGAAATCTAAATCTCTTACTCTAAACTCTATGGATCAAAATCAACTTTGATCTGCGAAACATTTAAATCTTGTAATGAATCATTAATTATTTCAACATATAAAATATTTTGTCATTCATACAAAAATGAAAAAATAGTATTACACTTTTTTTTTTTTTCATAAAGTAATGGAACTAAAGTGGCACAATAGGCACTTTTTAGCTGAAAAGTAAACAGGTTTAAGTAAATTTTTTGGACAGTGGAAAACTGTGTTTATGGGTGTCATGTGCTGGTCACAGACCAGAGCATGGTTTGAAATCGTAGTCTTGGGAACAGAATTAAGACTCGAAACACAGTCAAGTGCCAAGGAGCTTTATTTGCCCAACAACAAAAAATGCATAGCAAAGAGAGAGAAAAAAGAGAGGGAAGAGGAAGGAAACCGTCAGTGCAAT
The DNA here is from genome assembly GCA_024611195.1 of Ceyx melanurus. Classification (NCBI taxonomy): domain Eukaryota; kingdom Metazoa; phylum Chordata; class Aves; order Coraciiformes; family Alcedinidae; genus Ceyx; species Ceyx melanurus. Next base: position 830 of record JANHGL010011261.1, on the reverse strand, counting down.
GGCTACCATTACAGATCTGCAGCGTCCCGACAGTCCGAATCCTCTATGGTGGGGAACGTTCCAGCTGTTGTTGGTCAGTCCTGCTCTTTTAGTAGATGGTCCTGGTGAATATTCATGAGTTCTTCACTTAACCACACCCACCACCTGGAGGTGGTACACATTCCCAGTACCATCTCAAGGGGGGTCACAGGTGGTCTTCAGGGGTCTCCATACCCCTCACTCCTCCAAGCCCTGGGTCTGGGCGCATGCGCAGGGGTAAGTTGCAGCTATCTGAAGAAAACAGGAACTTGACCTTTAGGAACGAGACAGCTCTCTGTAGAAAACAGGAACTTGGAGATGTTTTCCCATGAGGCAAGCAATTCTGGACCTAATTCACTTGCTTGACATGAGAGTGCAGCAATGTTGACCCAAGCAATTCTGTCAGTGCACAGTTGCAGAAATCATGGCATGTGTTAATCCAAGGAATGGAAACTCATATATTCATTGGCCAGTGAAAATTAGTGTTATTTCTATTTATTAGTTTGAGCTAAAATAATTGAAGGTACTTCAAGAGTATTTCCAGGGTATTTTATGATAATAATACAGTGATTCAGTTAGTATCAAACAGATATATAAAAATGTGGGGTTTTTCTTGGTTTCGTTTACTATCACAGAATCACAGAAATTAGGGGCTGGAAGGGACCTAGAAGATCATATAGTCCAACCCCCCTGCCTGAGCAGGATCATCTAGACCAAGTCTCCGAGGAACAGATGCAGGCGGGTCTTAAGTGTCTCCAGAGATGGAGACTCCACAACCCCCCTGGGCAGCCTGTTCCAGAGCTCTGTCACCC